>CAIGQQ010030196.1:197828-219500 GCA_903798035.1 Danio albolineatus | reverse complement strand
CAGTTTGAGGATTGTAGAGCTGAAGACAAACTCTCACAGGACTGAGCAGTAAGATTACAGCCCTGTAGCCTGCGTAGAGGACAACATAATATTGATGTGTTAATCTGTTGTGTTTAATAGTTTGAAGCACATATGACTGTTGTGACAGGTTTTATGTGCTCACTAATTAGTGAGCACATAAAACACAATTAAATGGCTTTCTTCAGATGTCTGAATAGACCAAGGCATATTTTTATCAAATAAAGAGAAGATCATGCAAAAAAGTCCAGAGATGAAAGACAATAAGTCACATGAACAAAACTAAATAATAATAATTTCCTTTAGCACATTTAAATGTTGCATATCTAGGGACAAAATAAAAGCAAACAGAGATACAGACAGAATAGAAATATAGAAAATAAATTAATATATTTATCAATGCCAGTGATGAGGACTGCCTCACCCAAGAATGCAAAATATAAGGACACACTATAGCTCTGTGCTCCAGCTGTTTATCCTAATCCACAGGATCTGCTCTGGTTTACTGTCCAGTAGTCCCTGCCTTGCCTTTGTCCTCCTCCCTGTTCATCTGCCTGTCAGTTTTCCCCCTCACCATCTGTCCTGTACCCTGTCATGGTTTCATTAACCTGCCTCTCACCCATCACCCTTGTCCATTGTAGCACCTCCAGCTGCTGAACTCACTCTAGTTTAGTGTTTTCCTCTGAGGATCATCTGGAATCTGGACGGACTTTTAAACATGCACAAAATGCATGGTAATGCTCACGTTTCATCACCTGTAGTTCTGATCAGCGGGAATGATCCCAAGAAACAACAGCATGTAGATGAGTGCAAGGGTCCAGTATTCAAAATGCATCCCAGTTTTTCCATTCAAAACAAAGGAAGAATTAGAAAAAAAACTAAAAATATGTTCAAGCCATTTAGGCTCTGATAACGCATGATGTCTATTTTAAATGAAATAGTGATTATACACTGCATTCCAATTATAAAAAGCCCTGCTATTCTTAAAGTCTAGACTCTTCCGGACAAAATGAGCTCTCCCCCGTTTCTATGCTCAATAATGCCAGCCAATGCCTAGCCAGCAATGTTTTGAGTGATGGATGAAGTAGCCAATCAACTGACCTTTACAGGGATACACAGTTTACGTAATTTGCGCACATAGTTTTGGATGAAAGCCTTGCGTATTCACCGTGCGTTTTCACATATGCGCACGTAGCGAATGTAATGGTGACGTGGTATTGCAGCGAGATACAGATCAGCACATGGATCAGTCTCCAAAGCTCACATCTGAGTATCTCTTTCAAATAAAGTCGACATCAAAACAGTTTTGTGGACTTCATACTGTTCTGGAGCATGAAAGACGAGGAATGGACGCGGAAACATGGATCAGCAGCCCGGAATAGTCGCTTATCGAGCCATAGATTCAGAAGCTTTGTTTACATACACTATCCATGTTTAGATCGGTAAGATTCACCACCGTTCTCTTGAATGTTTGTGTATTTTATCACGTATTTGACATTTGTTGTTAAATGTTAGCTTTTGTGATCATTTGATCATCGTCATGATGATGGCAGAGGTAAACAATGCACTGTAATAGAGAATTCATACTATATCAGTGATTCAGACGCAAAATTAATAGAAGGAAATGATTACAAGGTGAAGATGAGTAAACGTAGTACAAACCATTTATCATGCTGAGCATTATGAGCATCAGGTATTTGGCAAACAGTCATGAGAAATAGTAATATGAAGGAATATATGTGCTTCAGATTGTTGTATGTTTCTAATATTAGACTGAAATCCTCTTTTACGTTTGTTGTTTTTCTCTGTCAGATTTCTAATTTATTGAATATACTTTTTGTTCTGCTTATTCCTCCCATAGTGCCGTTGAAGCAAATAGGTGCCTGGAAGGCAGGAGGCAGTGCACTGCAGTTAAGTTCTCATCCAAAACACACACACAGACGGTCTTACAATTTTGATTTGTTCTGCTTTGTCTCTCCCTTTCCTGTCTTTCAGTGGCTTGGGGTTGCAGATAATTAGAGAATAAACCTCCTCAGTGACTGTCTTGATTGTCCTTCTGCACTGTAAATACTTTAAATATAAAAATATGTTTTTCAATTTGATTTACATTATAATTTGCACTTTAGTGTTTTAGGTTTGTTTGAATGAAAAGCTGTAATTTACAATTAAAATAAATGTTTTGGGGTTTTTTTTGCAATTTTTTTGAGATATTATTTTTGATACATTGTATTTGTTATCAAAATATTTCAAAATAAAGACATTGATAATGCAAATACGTCATTTTGAAATGTTTCATTTTTATTCCCAAAAAGTCCAGGCGTTTTCTTTTTTTATGTCAATTGGAGACTCCAAATGGACACCAAATGAGAAGATGCCACAAATGTTGATCTAAAATACTTTTTTCTTGTGTGGTTTTGTAGGCAGAACTGTTTTGAATAGATATGCATATGTGCATTGTGTAATTTTGACTCATATAGTCATTTGGTTACCAGGTGTCCATTTGGAGTTTTCAAATGGCTTTTAGAAAAGGCGCCTAGACCTTTTTTTTTAAATAAAAGCTTCCAGAAGCTACATTTTTGGCAGTATCATCATGAAATTTGAATCAAAACCTAGTGAGACATTCAGCTTTATCTTTCTGGTGTTTCCATGCCATTATCCTGATAGTCACATCCATTTTTCCTCTAATGAATTTCATTGAAACTAATCACAATTCACTTTCACCTATATTTTACCATGTTTTACTCTGTTTCTTTACTACTTTGAGTTATTTTGACTGTTGGGTATCAGACTAGCCAATGTCTAGTTTCAAACAAAACCAGACTTGTGAACATAGACCACAGGGTTCAAAAAGACATAGTCCCTCCAGTGTGTCCTAGGTCTTCCCCGAGGCCTCCTCCCGGTGGGACATGCCTGGAACACCTCCCTAGGTAGGTGTCCAGGAAGCAACTGAAACAGATGCCCGAGCCTACTCGGCTGACTTCTCTCAATGTGGAGGAGCAGCGGCTCTACTCTGAGCTCCTCCCGGGTGTCAGAGTTCCTCACCCTGTCTATAAAGGTGCGCCCTGCCACCCTGCGAAGGAACTCATTTTGGCCGCTTGTATCCGAGATCTTGTCCTTTTGGTCATGACACAAAGCTCATGACCATTAACATAATATACTGCATTGTTTAAATTCAGGGAATGTCTACTCCTTAGATGAAAGAAAGACTTTGACTTACAGAGCTCTTCTGGAGGATTTGATGACTGCTGATAGTCTGATGAGACACTCGTCTGATCTCTGGAATTTCTGAAGCTCAAACTCCTTCAGCTCCTCCTCTGAGGTCAACAACACAAAGACCAGAGCAGACCACTGGGCAGGTGAAAGGTCAGCAGATGACAGACTTCCTCTGCTAAGGTGAGACTGAATCTCTTTCAGCAGAGTTTGGTCATTTAGTTCATTCAGACAGTAGAATAGATTGATGAATCTCTCTGGAGACAGATTTCCTTCAAGCTTCTGCTTGATGTATGTGATTATCTCCTCTTTGCTCTGGTCTCTGTCATCCTGCTGTGTCAACAGGCCTCGTAAGAGTTGTCGATTGGACTGGAGTGACAGACCGAGAAGGAAGCGAAGGTAAAGGTCCAGATGTCCATTCTCACTTTCCAGAGCCTTGTTCACTGCAGTCTTCAGCAAATCAATCATACATTTAGTTTTGCTTTTCTGCCTAAAAAATATTCCATGCTTCTTGTCATTGTTGAGATACAGATGTTGATAAAGCGCTGCAATGAACTCCTGAATGCTCAAGTGAAGAAAGCAGTACATGGTACCAAGAATGATTCCTGTCTCCTCCTTAAAGATCTGGGTACACACGCCCGAGTACACCGATGCCTTATAGACGTCAATGCCACAGTCTTTCAGATCGCTCTCATAGAAGACCACATTGTTTCTTTCCAGCTGCTGGAAGGCCAGTTTCCCCAGTGAAAGGATGAGGTTTGGATCCCAGGAGACATCTGGTGTGTTTTCTCCATCAAACTTTCGTCTGCTCTGCTGGATCTGAAAGCAGAGGAAGTGTGTGTACATCTGTGTCAGAGTCCTGGGAGATTCCTGCAGTGTTTCAGCATTAGCCCTGTGTTTCAGTTCAGGATTTCTGTTCTCCTTCAAAATGTTCTGGAGAACAGTGGCTGAAATCCAGCAGAAGACTGGGATGTGGCACATAATAAAGAGACTCTTTGACTGTTTAATGTGATCAATGATTTTTCCGGCCTGATTCTGATCTGTGAGTCTCTTTCTGAAGTACTCCTCCTTTTGGGCATCACTGAATCCTCGTATCTCTGTCAGCCGGTCGATACAGTCCGCAGGAATCTTACTGGCAGCTGCTGGTCTGCTGGTGATCCAGATGAGAGCAAAAGGAAGCAGATTTCCCTTGATGAGGTTTGTCAGAAGAACATCCAGAGAGACTGATGATGACACATCACAACACGTCTCATTACTAGTGAAGTTCAGAGGAAGACGACATTCATCCAATCCATCAAGGATGAACAGGACTTTGAATTGTGTCCTTCTTGTAAGGTTCAGTCCTTTAGTCTCTGGGAAAACCTGAGTTATGAGGTCTTTTAGACTTTGTCTTTCTTTCTCCCTTAAGTTCATCTCTCTGAATGGAAGAGGAAATATGAAGCTGACGTCTTGATTTTCTCTTCCTTCAGCCCAATCCAGAACAAACTTTTGCACAGAGACTGATTTCCCGATGCCAGCAACTCCTTTTGTCAGGACAGTTCTGATCTGCTCGTCTTGTTCAGCTGCTTCAAACAAATGTTTGCATTCAACCTGTATCTCTAGTGACTGATGATGTCTGGAAGCAGCTTCAATCTGTCTTATCTCATGTTCAGTGTTGACCTGTTCACTCGCACCCTGAGTGATATAGAGATCTGTGTAGATGTTATTCAGAAGTGTGGAGTCTCCTTGCTGAGCAACTCCTTCAAACACACTTTGATATTTCTTCTTCAGGCTACATTTAAGCTGATTAATGACGAACAGCTCATCTAAACACAGGAGCAAAGAAACAGATAGTTTTAGTTTTAACTTTTCCAGCTATATTTGTAAGTGTCAGTCTGACTGATGGCCATGAGTCTCTTACCCTCGAGAGTATCAGCAGCTTGATCTTGCTTCATCTCTCTCAGGAAGAAGAGTGTGAGATCAAGAGCTGCTTCTGTGATTCTGCTTCTGTTCTCAATAAAGTCCTTCACAAAGTCTTTTCTGTTTTCATCTTGTAAGATTTTCTTAAACTTTTCCAGTTCATTCTTCAGAAATCTGATCATTTTGTTTTCAAGATTCTATGATTGAAGAAAAGAACAACACTATTTAACAAAAACATCTATTTGCATATAGTTATTTATCCACAAACTACTCAATAATTGAAACCATATTAGTGATGAGTCGTTCTTGAACGATTCGTTCATTTTGAACGAATCTTTAATATGACTCGGAACGACGAGTCCTCTCAGGGAGTGATTCGTTCATCCGCGCATGCGCAGATTGTGCACAGATGTGCAGGTTTTGTTAATTTTTTAAGTCTTTTAATTCATTCATCACGCGAAAGACAAAAGCCAATCATATGTGTTTAGAGCCGGAAAGAGATTTGATCCGTTCATGTATCGAGTCCTCTGTTTGAGTCACTCGGTCATCACGTGAAAGACAAAAGCCAATCATATGCATTTAGAGCCGGAAAGAGATTTGATCCGTTCACCTCTCGAGTCCTCGGTCCGAGTCGTTCAACACGTGACAGACACAGAAGCCAATCGTATGCATTTAGAGTCAGAAAGAGATTTGAACCGTTCACCCCCCCCGAGTCCTCTGTCTGAGTCATGTCTCTTTACATTTTGTCACGTGATGAACGAACCAGAAGACTCGAAAGAACGAGTTCATCTCGATGAACGAGACTTAAAGATCCGAGTCAGTAAAACGATCCGAACTTCCCATCACTAAACCATATTATACTAAGATGCTTGATAATGCTTGACTCTGATTAGCTGATGAATATTCAAAGCTTATTTTCAGATAAACACACAGCTAAAGAAGATCCAGGCAGGTTTAGAGCACATTACACTTCCAAGCTCAACAGAAGAAGGGTTTTAAGAAAACGTTTAAGAAACTAAGAAGCAGTTTGAGTACAAATACAGGATGAATGTCTGATTACTGTACATCTGAACAGTGGCTTAAGCTGCGGGAACCATAGTCTAAAGAAGTCTAAACAATGACAAGCATGGCTAAAAACAGGGGCAAGAGCTTTCAGATTTTAATTGTACATGGTCTGTTTTTAGTTGTGTACATTTATAATTACAACAAAAATGTTTTTCTAAAATTAGTAATCTAATTTTAGTGGTGCTTAGTCTTTCTGAGTCTTCTGTCAACATGACTTTCACACTTTTCAGAAAACAGCTGAGTCTCTATGAATATTTGCCTCAAAGACATACCTGCATGAAGCCTGAAATTTCCACTTTTAAACAAGCCAAGTCATTTTGAAAACAATTGTTCTGTGCTTTATAATAATGGAGAGAACACAATGCAGAATTCTCCAGTTTGAGCTCATTAGCACGCTAATCAGTTAATTTTACTGAAAAATCACCACAAATGGTCTCGTTTATTTGGGCTCCATTTGTGCTGGTTTGTGGTTTTAGTTTTTTCAATATTACACACTGAATTATGAGCGATCAGTGATGGCTTAATTTGTGGCAAAGCTATTTAGCATCTGTCTGCCGCAGCATCCAGCTTGATACCTCGAGTTTCATTTAATAAGTGTGCATCAAGGTCAACATCACACAGGTGACAAGATCTAGTTCTTAAGTCTTGTGAACAAATATTCTGTGTGAGTTTCATGGAGTTATTTCAGTGACTTGAGTAATGCATCAAAAAGAGTTTTTTCCACCTGAAAGATCCACTGGAGATTGTCTGTGAAACTCTTGTGTCTCCTGTGAGTCTTGTCTCCTGAATCTGCTAACTCATATTCAACACTGTTAACAGATAAAACTACTGTAATAATACATTTAGAGGTAAACAGATACAGATATATCTTACAACCACTGAACATAATGAATGTTCTGTAGTGCTGCTGCAGTGCTGCTGCTGTGTCACATATTAAATTTAGCTGAGAAATCACACACTAAAGTCTAGGGCTGGGTATCGTTCCAAAATTTTCGATACCGATACCGATACCCTGAATTCGATACCGATTCCGAACGATACTTTTTTCGATACTTTAATTTTAAGAAATATATTTTAACAAGATTACATAACACAATCTCAGAGAAACTTTGGTTTTATTTTTTTCAGGATGTTTGTGACACTTTTCACAGCAGGCTTACCTCTAAGACCAGTAAACAAAGAAACAAAAGCACAAAATGAACAAAGTGTATTTAACACAATATATTAGTGCAAACAGTTTTAATAAAGTTCAAGCAGTTTTAAGTCAATCAATTTTAAGTATTTGTGAGGCTTACTGCTGCTTAAAGGTTTCGTTCACCCAAAAATGGAAATTCTGTCATTAATTATCTACAAATGAAGACATTTTTGATTTAATCCAAGAGCTTTCTGATCCTCACATCGTTGAATATTTATTGAAATTATTTTTGTTTACTTTGCGCACAGAAGTATTCTTGCAGCTTCATATAATTATGATTGAACCACTTTTATCACATGGACTTATTTAGACTATGTTTTTGGTTCCTTTCTGGACATTGAAAAATGCATATTCAGTAAATCTATGGGAGGATCAGAAAGCTCTTGGATTAAATCCAAATTATCTTTATTTGTGTTCTGAAGGTAAACAAAGATCTTATGGGTTTGGAACAACATTAGGGTGGACATTTAAATAAGACAAGTTTAATGTAAACTTCATCATTTACTGTTAACCTTAAAGCATTTTAGTATTGTATGTCTGTTTACATTTCGGAGCCCCAGCCATCGCGCAGTTATCCTCATCAATCACGGAGGATGCTTGTGCTGGGCACGTTGTTGAAGTCAGGAAAATATCGAGGATGATGATGATGATGATGATGATGATGACTGCGCTGGCGTAATCTTCTTGCAGTCAAACACGGAGCAACTTTCTGCTCGTAAATTAATTCCGTGTACTGCGAGGTGTTTTATTGTGGCGCATACATTTATACATGTGACAGCATTCTTGAGTTGTGCTTGTTTTTCCCCTTTAAGAGAGCGGAAAGTGACGGGGTGTGTTTCCCCTTTAAGAATGTGTTTCCCCTTTAAGCGTGTGCGTCGGGGAGGAAAATAAAGCGATCGATTCATAAAGTGTTCATCCCGCGTTTGATGTCTCTACTTTTAATTTTCTCCGCTTAAACGGCCACATTATCATATTAGACGTGTTGCCAGTCTTGGTCGCGATAACTTTTTTACAGATATTGCATCGCACGCTGTTGCCGCCAATCTTTGCATAATGTAGCCATACTTTTGATCGCCTAAACATTGTTTGCGTTGAATTTATGATATGCTTTAAAGTGTAGTGTACGCATTACAGCCTCACACTTGACAAGCTCTGGGCGAGTGGGCGTAATACTGCCTTAAACTATTGATTTTCAAGACAGCCTCGCAGCAGGCTGATTCAGGCTCATCACCTGCATTTGATCCGGGCATATGTTAAGGGATGCCGCAGGTTTTCTAGCTCACTGACGTTGACAAGATTATACCCTTGGGTATCGAAATTTGGTACCGAACGAAAATGATTTTTTCGATAGCCTACTCGATAGTATCGAGACGATTCGGTCGGTGCTTTAAAAGTATCGAACTCGATACCCAGCCCTACTAAAGTCATTATTGTGCTTAGCATGTGAAAGACTTTAAAAAGTAGCTGTAGAAAGAAACATTTGATTTAAAGATTATTATTACACAAAAGCTTTAAGCTACAAAAGCTGATTATTTTCAGGAGCTTCATCTGTATTTAGATACATTTACTAAACAGTTTTGCTTAAAAAAAATCTTCAAGACATCTTTTATGATCCACAAGTGAATAAATGATGTCAGTATTTGAATTTTGAGTTGAATAATCTATTTTTAAACTGACACAGCAATATGATATTATTATTGATTAATTCACACAACTGATTCATTCAGGAATGGCTCTTTACTGAACTGTTGGTTCACAAAACTGTTCAATACAGTCCATATGTGAGCAATAATGTAAAACACTAAATACCTGTTGGCAGATGATGGTGTTTCCTCTCTGAAGTTTGGTGTATTACCTTTAGACCGGTCACTCTTGAGAGAGACAGAGCTGGACACACATGATCTCGATCTCACACTAAAGACACAAACACATCAGAGGAAAAGGAGCATCACAAACTGCTGCAGTCTCCCTTATGAACATTCAACGGCAAAGGGTTGCTGCTGTTTTATGTTCCTGGACTTCACTTCCCATCAGCCCCTGTGCCCCTGGTTGTCTCTTTGTAGCAAAATGAGCTCCTAGGGAATTATAAAGGATTCATCAAATGTTCTGTTCAAGTGTTCAATGTAGTTAATAACGCCTTACTTGTATCACTCTTCAAAGTGTTCATTATTTGCTGAAAACTGGAGTCCCTAATCTTGACAATGTTTGCTTTATGTTCTTAACAGTATTGTAAGAAGGTTATAGATAGTAAAGTTGTAGGAAGGTTATAGATAGTATAAAATAGTTTGTGTTTTATTTTATTTCTGTCTAAGTAGCAAAAACGTTTTGGTGTGATTTATAATTTTTCATTACATTCATATCAGGCTATATTAAATAGGTCTGAAATAGATCTAATAATAGTTGGAAATGTGGCTAACATGGATGTTTTGATCATGTTCATTACGATAACACACTGAAAATTAAACATTAAAAACATTAAGTGTCGAAAAGATAATAGAAATAATAGTTAAATGAATTTGTGGCACTTTGTTTACTTTTTTTGTTAAAAAAAGATTGTGTCTTGCACTTTTACTAATAACTGTGCTACTGTATTACTAGGGCCAGACGGAATCTGCTGACATTTTTTTCATATCATAACTAAAAATTTTATATATGAAATAAAAAGTAATACCTTTTTAACTTTTATTTAATGTCTACAATGGGAATCTAATTAGATTTACTTTATTTAGTAAACAAAGCAAGTCTCTCATATAAAATCTGTTCTTAAAGACAAAAAATAGTTCTTTACACACTGTATTGTAAATAAATCATATGAATATTTTCATGTTAATAAATATTTTTACTGAAATTAATTTGAAAACTGAATAACTATAAATGTACACACATTTACACCAGTAAATAAACAGAATCAATGATTGGCTAAAAATCTGCGGAATTCTGCACGCGCAGATTCCGTGTGGGCCTAGCTATTACTAACAGGCATATGACAAGGTTAATATACAAAAAAAAGGATAATGAAACAGCTGATATTGCCATATTTTAGCTTTCTGTGATATATTGTGATTGTTGTGAGAAATTCCTCTTTTTGGGCTGGTTAAGTTCATCCATGTCATAAACTCTAGAGTTGAGGTTTCTAAAGCATTACTATTTAAAAGTATGATACACAAATGACAATCATTCTCATTCGCCACATTTATCAACTTATAAAGATCATCTGTATGATGGGATTGTCTGCATACGAATGCTTCAAAAATCCCACATGAACCTTGTCATAAGTTTTTGCTGTTTGTCTGCCATCTTGTTACTTGGATTATTTTGTTTTAGCTTTGATCTTCACCTTGACATTTGGATTTTTATTTAATCAATGCTGCACATTGATCTTCTGTCTGATCTTTTGACTCATAACTGACCATGACATGACATTTTTTTCAGGTTTATTAAAGTTACAAACAGTAAGGAAATGTTTTATAGTCAGATATATGTCCTTATCAGGAGTATTGATGAATACATTCAAAATAAGTCAAGTCAGAAAAATATATAACACTGTTCTAGTGTTTTCTGGACATTTATGGCAAAAAAAACTTATATTTTTTTAAAATCCTGATGAACACTGCTAACAGTTTTTGTGTGACCAACAATATTAAACACAAAATACCTTTTGGCAGATGATGGTGTTTCCTCACTGAGCAAAGAATCTGAGTAGCTTTTCTGATACTGTTTTGTGCGCTCAAGCATTTGAGACACACATGATCCTGATCTCACACTGAAGACACAAACACACCAGAGGAATAAACTGCAGGAGAAACTTCAGTCTGCTTTACAAGAGTTTATCAGCCAAATAGGAGTTTGTTTAGTTTAATTCAGCACAAATTAATAGTTGGCTGAAGGTCTCTCTGACAATCTCAGCTTCACTTAAAGATCATTTATTCTGATTAAGCTTAAACTCTGATATTGTACAGGACTTTAAATAGCACACATTACACATATTGAGCTCTGGTAAATATGACACCAGATCAAGCTGTCTGTAACCTAGAATGATCTAAACACATTACCTGTGGCTGTAAACTGAAGCTTTGTTCATCATTTGATCAGGCAATAGCAACACAAATAAGTGCACTGTTGTTGTTCTTTGTTCTTCAGAGAAAGTGTTGAAATAATGGTGTAAAGACAGAGTCAATACCTGTGTTTCTCTGAGAGAGAGTCCTTTACTCGCTCCTCTGCCATACTGCAGCTGAAACACCAAGCAGAGCTTTGAGGAAACAATAACACTCTCACACACACACACACACACACACACACACACACACACACATTCATTCATTTATTCGTTTTCTTTTCAGCCTAGTCCTTTTATTAATCTGGGCTTGTAACAGCGGAATGATCCGCCAACCCCTCACTGGGAAATATCCATACACACTCATTCACAAACACATACACACCACAGACAACTCAGCCCACCCAATTCACCTATACCACATGCCTTTGGACTGTGGAGGAAACCCACACAAACACGCTGAGAAAATGCAAACTCCACACAGAAATGCCAACTGACCCAGCCGAGGCTCGAACCAGCGACCTCCTTGCTGTAAGGCAATCGTGCTACCCACTGCACTACTGTGACGTCCACACACATATACACATATACTCACCGCTTACTTTATTAGGTACACCTTACTAGAACTGGGTTGGACCCCCTTTTGCCTTCAGAACTGCCTTAATCCTTCATGGCATAGAATTAACAAGGTACTGGAAATATGCCTCAGAGATTTTGCTCCATATTGACATGAAAGCATCACACAGTTGCTGCAGATTTGTCGGCGGCACATCCATGATCCAAATCTCCCGTTTCACCACATCCCAAAGGTGCTCTATTGGATTGAGATCTGGTGACTGTGGAGGCCATTTGAGTACAGTGAATTCGTTCAAGAAATCAGGCTGAAATGATTCACGCTGACATGACGCGTTATCCTGCTGGAAGTAGCCATCAGAAGATGGTTACACTGTGATCATAAAGGGTCAAAAACAATACTCAGGTAAGCTGTGGCATTGACACGATGATCAGTTGGTACTAATGGACCCAAAGTGTGCCATGAAAATATCCATAAACCATTACACCACCACCACCAGCCCGAACTGTTGATGCAAGGCAGGATGATCCATGCTTTCATGTTGTTGATGCCAAATCCTGACCCACCCATCTGAATGTCGCAGCAGAAATCGAGACTCATCAGACCAGACAACGTTTCTCCAATCTTCTATTGTCCAATTTTGGTGAGCCTGTGTGAATTGTAGCCTCAGTTTCCTGTTCTTAGCTGACAGGAGTGGCACTTCTGCTGCTGTAGCCCATCTGACTCAAGGTTAGTGATTGTTGTGAGTTCAGAGATGCTCTTCTGCATACCTCAGTTGTAACGAGTGGTTATTTGAGTTACTGTTGCCTTTCTATCAGCTGGAACTAGTCTGTTCATTCTCCTCTGACCTCTGCCATCAACAAGCCATTTGCACCCACAGAACTGCCGCTCACTGGATATTTTCTCTTCTTTGGACCATTCTCTGTAAGTTTCTGAAATACTCAGACCAGCCTGCCTGGCACCAACAACCATGCCACGCTCAAAGTCACTTAAATCACCTTTCATCCCCATTATGATGCTCGCTTTGAACAACAGCAGATCGTCTTGACTATGTTTACATGCCTAAGGGCATTGAGTTGCTGCTATGTCATTGGCTGATTAGAAACAGTTGGACAGGTAAACCTAGTAAAGTGACCACGCACATACACACACACTGTCATGGTCAGAGGAAGGAGAGGGAGACAGATGTGGAACACAGTATGTATTTATTACTGTAACATCTCAGGGTAAACTCAGGTTCAGGTAAAGGCAGTCTTTAGAAAGGGGAATCCAAACAGAGGCATGTAAGGTTAGTCACTTCCCTGAATGGCGGACGATGAGCAAGACGAGTGGCAGAGCAGATGCGGAGCAGATGCAGAGCACAGGAGGGTATCTAGGAGGGTTCTCTGGAAGGTACGGGTGATCGTGTCCATATGTGATACTCGACGGAGACAGAGTGGATGAAGGGAGCTTAAGTAGAAGGGGTAGAGTGAGATCAGGTGGTGAACTAATAACAAGGTGAGGGTGCACGGCTGGATGATGGTCTAGGTGATTGGGATGGCTCTGAGGAGGTGTGACGGACTGGGGACGTGACACACACATATTTACATACATAAATACATACATACATGTGTGTGTGTGTGTGTGTGATCTGTATACATGTGATATATAACGTGTGATATATATGTGACCCCTGATCTGACATCCAAGGTATTATACATTTGATTTAAGATTTATGCACACCATTTATAGTTTATCAAGATAAGATCAGGTTTAGCCAATAGGTTTAGTTAGCAAGTATTAAAAATATCTATTTACTTATTAATTAAACTATTTGCTCTAGTTACTTTAATGTTTAAGTGTCAAATGCAGTTTGTTTTAGGCTCATCAGCATATTGTTTTTCAGCAGTTTTTCTTCCTGTTCAACTGGAAGGTCTAGTTTAACTTTACTTTCGATTCCATGACTGTATGTTTAGAGTTATGTTTTATGTTGAATAATCAAAATTTATCAAGCCAGTATGATAAAGAGGGTCCAGACACTTTTAATTGATTTTTTTAAAAAAATTAAGGTTTTAGACAGTGTTTAAATGACTGTGTTTTGACAGTGTTTAATCACTGTCTGAGTCTTTGAGCTTCAGGATCAGGCAGACGTTTAAATCACACACACATATAAAATCCCTCCATCGTCTCCACAAATAAGCGTAATGGTAGAAGAATTAAACTTACATGCAGAAGTACAGACGCTCTTGTGTAGCAGTAACACAATCTGGGCTCTTTGACTTTCGCTTCACTAAAACACACCTGTGTGATCTACAGGTATAACCTGAAATGTGACTGGCTCCCAGGGGCGCCGCTAGCAATTTTGGGCCCCATGAAAAAATATGAGGATGGGCCCCCTACTGCCAAGCTAGCTATCCAAACTCTTTGTCTGCAATGTAGTTATACTGACCTATGCATATTGTTATTGATTTTGTCCACTACTTATCAGTATTTAGTAAGAGAACGGCCATGACTGTAGCTAGCAGATGATTTATTGTTCAAATATAAATGTAGTACAAAAAAATAACAGAAATCAAAAATTCACTGAAAATAGTACATTTCTAGACACACAAAATGTATGTATGTTAAATGTGTAACTATTTAAATAACTGTACTGCAGTAGTGTCTCATACAATGTGTAATACACTGGAACAGTGACAAAAATCAATAAGGCACAAAATTATATTACAATGATACCCATAAATAAGCGTGCATCATCCGGGTAATTAAAGTGCTCTTATTATTGTTAGAGTTTTCAATGTGAATGCACTACCTACACTATTTATACTACAAAATGGTGTAGAATAGTGCACAAGTATGCGATTTGGGACGCAGCTGATGTTAACCTCGAGGACATCGCTGCTTTGACAGTTTACCTGACAATCGCACTCAACAAAGCATTAACTCTCTTCCCACTACTGACGGACTGAACCATACAGTGAAAGGAGGGGGGTGCAATTTGACAGTGACAGACACGAGGGGCAGATATAAGCCGTATTATTATTTTTTATTTCCAATAAATTGTTTTACTTGTAATTTAGAGATACACTCATAATTTATATTACATTATAGTACTGTTATTAATTATAAAGCAGACCTCTGTGGGCCCCTAGAGTGCATGGGCCCTTAGAAATGTCCTAACTTTACCCTCCTTAGCGACGCCCCTGCTGGCTCCACAGAGTGGCACTGACAGTGGGTGTGTACTCGAGACAACACAAAAACCACTAGAGCTGAATAAATCTGTGCAGCTGTACTGAGTACAGGTTTGTTTATGGAATATTTTGAGAAGGTATTTGAGATGAAATTCGAGAGGTCTCTGAAGAATATTTAGAGCAATGTTGAACCTATAAAATAAGATTATGGATTTAGATATAAATGAGTACAACACTTACAGATCTCTCTTTTAAATTAACCCTATAGTCCAGCCTCCATTAACCTTAAAACAAGTCCCTTGGATGATAAAGAAGGTAAAGCCATGGTGATGTGTTTACTCTGCTTCGGCTGCAAACGGCTGCAAGGCTGCAGCAACCTTGACCAATCAATGTATTGTTGCTGTGCAAAAAAAGATTTTGGGAATTATAGTGGAAATTATGTATGCCTTGCCAGCTCACGTGCTGCTCAATGGAAAACAAAAGCCAAAATGTGCCAGTATACAGTAGCTATCCCCAACGAACATACATCCTGTACAATCTACAGTCTAAGTGAAAAAAGACGTGGAAAAACTAATACAATAATCTGAATTGAGATGACAGAGAGAAATATTAAAATCTTTAGTGTCCTTCAGCAAAAGCACGTCGAAACAACCAAATATAATAACCTAAAATTATACTTTTAAAAAGATCTTTACATACCGCTCATAGCAGCAATGGTCAGACACTGAATACAGGTCACACTGTCAGGGTTCAGTTTGGGGAAAAGGAGCGAGGACTCAATTGCAACAAAAAATGAGTATTTATTAATAATAATGTAGCCAAGCCACTAGGGGGCAATGGGTACCTGTGGTGATAGGCAGGGTCCCCTTTAAATGCGTACTTCCGATTAGTAGAGGAGCAGCGTTTCAATTGTTTGGCGTGCTGGTGGTTGTCCGTCGCTGGAAGAATAATCTCTGGTAGGTTTTCTTTTTTTCGTGGCATGTTATCTCTTTTGAATGGAGTGTTAAAGTATAATTGCTACTCTGATGATTTTAGGTGTGTGCCTTAGACGTTTTGTGCTGGTAATTCTAAACTGTATCACTTGTGGAGACTGAATGAACACCACTATAGAGTGCACGTGAATGTTAACATTAACAACTGTTAAAGTGAATTATTTTATAGTAAAACAACTTTTTTATATTGTCTTTCATAGAAATGTATATATTTTTAATATGTGGTTGCTCTCAGTTAATAGGAGATGTCTTTACGTTTTCATGGTTGTATTTTGGGCTGGATGAGTGGTAAATGCTGAACGAGCAGCATAGTACACCGCACGTGAGGCTTGACGATCTATGGTGGGTCGTTTTATGGTGTAAAATTAACAGTATTTTTGTATGCACTAATTTGCAATCCTTCTATATAAACGTTAAAAGCTTTTCCTTCCTTTAGGAAGCGCTTGGTGCTTTATAGCCCTGTAACGGTGTATGTGTGTAATCAGCTAAACGTGTAAAGGTATCTATTTTTAACTTTTCTTGTGCAGCTACGATAACTAGCATTTTGGTACTGATTGTAATACATGTATAGATAATGGTTTCTATTCAAAATCGTAAGGGTTGTTTAATGCTGCTTTTCTTTTTTTAGAGTTTTCCAGTCCAGCTCAATTGATTACTGTTTTCCCACCTTCAGTTATTTTTGCTTTGTGATTTATTAATCTTGGTCTGTTGTTGTATTTTGAGTAAAGCCCATGACTTTTCCTTTTTTTTTGGTATTTTTATTTGATCATGTCTGTTGTGCTTTTGCGAAGCCTTGACATATAGTTTTGCTCAGTGTGATTACAGAAGAGGGGTATATTCACTTCCATATGCACAAGTGTGGGGTGTTGCGAGTGTCTATTTTTCTCTTTTTGCATGAGTCAGTGTGCCGTGTAAGCAAATTGTAATTTCTTTTGGGTTTGTTGTATTGTCTTTTTGCCATTGTAGTGTCTGGTAGGACTTTTGGAAGTGTGTTTACCTTTTTTAAATATTTGTAATTTCAGCTCATGAGCATCGCTTGTCAGCTGGTGAGCAAACTCAGATATGAATAATCTATTGTATCTAATAAAGTGAATTGTGATTTATAGTAATTCTGCCTGGAGTATATTCATTTATTTGGATAGCTGTGCGGGCCCCCCCCCTCCCTTCCCCTTATTTTGTAACCTTGGGATCTCCTACCCAGAGCAAATTGGAGTGGCGTAGTCAAGGATAGTCCCAACAAAGATTGCCAAAATTGTGAACCCATCATAATAAAATAAAACAAACAGCAAAATAAACAACCCCGAGGGGGAAAACATTAATTAAACAGGCAAAACTTTACTGGGCTGGCAGGGAAAAAAAGCAGGGCTGGACAGGACAGGGCTCGACACACCAAGACAAGCAGATATTCAACGATGATCGACAACGAACTGGCACAGGACAGCAGACATGAGGAGAATTTAAAGCAGAAATAATTAACAAACAAACAGGTGAACATAATAGACTAATAATGGGTTAACAAGGAGGGTGGGGCTAGACAATAGACTGGAGAGCACAAAACAACACAAGCCATGCACACACATAAAGACTAGAACACGCAGCCAATGAGAGAACTCATTAACTGCGTGCTCACATGACGACACAAGCAAGGACTAGACAGAGCTAGTGTCCGGACTCAGCCACCAAGACAAGAATTAACAAGACAGGAGTGGCAGAACCCTGACACAAACTAGTTTATAAACGACGTTTTTCGAACACATTCTTATTTAGAACGCCACTGACTGTTAACCACAGCAACGCCACCACGCCGCCATATTCAATCAGCTTAAAGGTGCAGTGCGCGATTTCCCTGAGGCACTATAGAATATAATAATAATAATAATAATAACAATAAAAATTATAATGACAATAATAATAATAATAATAATAACAATAATAATAATAATTCTGTAAAGAATTTCGGTCCCTGTAATCTGTTGAGTATAAATAATAGCAACTTTAATTCTCAGATTGACTAACTTTTGTATGTTTATATTCTATTTTGCATACATATTCGTCTTGTTCGAGCATATAAATTAATCTGTATCTAACAGTATGTAATCTCTAAAAAATAAAATATGGTTTAGTTTAAGCCACCAGAGAGTAATAGATAGCTAGATCTTTTTCTACAGTGATTGATAGCTTGATCATTAGTGCCCTATACAGACACAACTGAACGGAGAATTTTATTTATCTGATATCAAATAGAACAATGCATATATTAATTAACCAATTATAATTTATGGTGTGAAAAACTCCAGTTAACTAGAAGTAAGAAAGCTTTATCAAAAATAGTGCTGGAATCCTCTTTTTCTTACAGTTTTATAACAGTTAACATAAAAAGTAATGAATCACACACTATTATAATAGTACAGATTATATACAATAATGTATTAATTATTTATTATCATTAATTATAAATATTAATTATTAATAACAAATAGAAATAGTATGTGTGTGCTATGAATAATCATAGCTATAATTCGATTATGAATAATACTAATACATCGTTGTGTACACTATTGACTAAAAGTGACTGTTTTGCAGGTTAGTGTGCAAAAAGGTGTGAAAATACAAAGATCATTATATAATCTAATAATAATCTATTATATAATAATACCATAAAATAACTACAATATGCAGGTAGAAAAATTGTATAATAATAAACCCAACAATCATATAATATGCTATATAATAACATGATAATGTAATACTTCAATCAATGTGTCAGTTGTTAAATGTAAAAACTTTAAATACAAAGTTTGTAGATTACAATTAAGAATAAATCTGCAAAAAAAAGCAAAGGAAATTCATTTTAAAATTCTACACAATACCCAGTCAATGCATTTGTGTCAAAATTTACTGATATTGCAGATTCTTGTTCTTTCTGTCAGGAAAATGAGGAAACTTTGACTCATATGTTTTTTACATGTAAAATATCACAGACGTTTTGGTCAGATTGATATAATTATTTGAATAAATCTCATTCAACGGAACAAATGTTTAAAATCGAAAGATATTATTTGTTATCATTCTAATAAAAAAAAATTAAAATGAAGAATATATATATATATATAACTTTTTTATATTACTGTACCTGTTTGCTCCTGATGACCACCGCTATACTGACTTTTAATAAATCTGCATTTGGATCCTCACACCGTTGTCATCGTCACAACCAGCCGTAACACCAGAAGTCAGAAAAGGTCCTTTTGTTCTTTTACCTGAAGGTGAGAAAAATCTTCCCTTTTCCTTTCCACTATTGATAACATGCTTCTTTAACTAACATTTTCCATTTCCATTCAACTATTAGATGATGATGTTAATTCAAGTTCTTCTTTGACCATAATGTCAGCCGTTTTATTTCCTGCTGTGTCAACATGAGCTGGTACACACAAATGTTACAAATTAATTATACTTGTCTTAGTCTATATAAAACAGTGGAAGAAAGTGATTGTGTTGAATGGGAACATATCAATACTTTATTATGTGTTACTTGTCATTTGTCAGTATAGAACATTTAAATGCTTATTAATTTATTAATTGCAAATAGAAAACAATTAGTAAATGTTTACATGCGTCCATGTTTTAGTAGTTTTTATTAATACAGTGTTTCTTGTGATGTTACTTGACTATATCTGTAACTGCTACTTGTAATAAATCTATTAGGGTTAATAAATGTTTGTCTTTTTTTGGTTGTTCACTGTTGTTTGATTGTATGTTTTTTATTTAATTTATTTTTTCATTCATTTGTATGTGTAACAGTGTAAATAGTGTTTTAGATTATTTTCTATATTTTACTTAACACTATAGTGTTTTGGAACCATAATTTCATACTGGACTTCCATTTGTTTTTCATACAGTGGAAGTCAATGGTTACAGGTTTTCAACATTCTTCAAAATATCATCTTTTCTGTCAACAGACAAAAAACCCAAACTGGTTTGGATGAAGTCAAAGGTGAGTAAATTATGACAGAATTGTAATTTTGGGTGAGCTGTCCCTTTAAGACTTCATCCTGTAGGCTTGGTGATGTTTGAAGGGGTTCTCCACTGAGCCTCCACTCCACTTTTTGCAGGTGTTGGACAGCATGAAATGTACCACCACAGTCAATGTCACGGGTTTCTGAGCAGGACACTGATATTCTGGCGGGAGTATTATTTCCCTCCATTTTTACTGTTTTTTCAATATGAAATTATTAATTATACTGCCGAATGTTGATGACGGTTAGCCATATCAGTGAACTTTTTTTTGTTTGATTTTTTTTTTTATCCTCTAATCTAAAAGTATGGCCTGTGAAATCAAAGTAAAGTATTATGATAACCTTAAGGCCACACTCATCTATTTCTAAGTAACTCCAAAAGGCTGTAGCAGACTTGATGGAGTGTTTTGGGATGCACACTTAGCACTGGACTGCATGGGAAGAGACGTGTCCACTGATTTATAAACTGTCCCTTTACCATCAAACCACATCAACTTTATACTGGAGTTCAGGTCAGAGCAATCAAAAAGATTCACAAGACAGCTCATGTATAAGCATTGACCTTTGACCTGTCTCTCCTCTGCAGAGGACCAGCTTTACCAGTTCAAGATTTTTCCAGCACCAAAATACTCATCTGCCCATATGGAGTGTGAAGATTACCAGACAAATATAACAGTTAGTGTATACTGTCTAAGATTTAACATAGAAATTATTGAGTTATTATTGAAATGAGACATCAGGTCATCGCCCAATCACAGATCAGAGAACATGCTGCCATACATCATACAAGTCTTTCAGCACTTCAGTACTCCATCTTCACCATCTGTTAACATTGCATTAGTCTTTTCAGTTTCATTGTACAGTAGGATACTGTTTGAGTTAGTGCTATTGTAGAAGTATTAGCTTTTGTTCATATTTTACTTTTGAATACAGCTGTTTTCCTTGAATTAGTGAGTTACAGAGAAACTATAAAAATGTGCTATTATTGATTAATAATAACAGATATAATGTATTATTTTATTCTACATTATTGTATATCATTTGTACTATTGCAATAATGTGTGATTCTTTACTTTTAATAAACTGTTTTTGTTAACTGTTATAAAACTGTAAGAAAAAAGAGGATTCCAGCATAAAGGAGACATTTATTGATAATACATCTCTCTTTATACCATAATATACATGACACGTTTGACCTTTCTTACTTCTAGGTAACTGGAGTTTTTTACACCATGAAATTATAATCAGTTATTAAATATAAGCGTTATTATATTTTATATCTGAGAAAACAGCAGCTCCTCCATTCAGTTGCGTCTGTTTACAGCACACATACAAACATACAGAAGTTAGTCAAACTGAGAATCAAAGTTGCTCTTCTTTATACTCAAAAGATACCGTTACAGGGACCAAAATCCTTAAGAGGATTATTATTATTATTATTATTATTATTATTATTATTATTATTATTATTATTATTAT
>CAIGQQ010030196.1:181885-197818 GCA_903798035.1 Danio albolineatus | reverse complement strand
CGCTTCACGGAAATCGCGCACTGCAGCTGAATATGGCGGCGCGGTGGCGTTGCTGTCAGTGGCGTTCTAAAAAAGAATGTGTTCGAGAATCGATGACGTTGATTAACTAGTGTGACCTACATTAGTGTCTGACCATCGCTGACATTAGCGGTGTGTAAAGATCTTTCTAAAAGTATCATTTTAGGTTATTGCAGACTTTGATCCAGGCAGTTTTACTCCCCTGTTGTTCCTGATGCGTCCAGTAGAGGGGATAAAAGATACATGGCCAAATAATAGATGAGAAGTCAACTCTTACAGATTATTAAATGTCCTGTTCATAAATATACTTTTATTTTTATTCTTTAGGTAAATATAAAAGCTAAGTTAACGTATCAGAAAGTGAGTTTAAATATACAAACAACTGATTCACTCACCATACTATTTCACATATACAAAAGCCCAATTGCAAATTAATTTAGATTCATTTAATTAGAAAAAATAAAAACACACATAAGTTGGATAGAGTAACGATTAACTGCAGCCTAGTTATAAGTTTTCATATAGAGATGTGCTTCTTGTTGTGTTGATCATATATAAAGTTTCATTCTAAAAATAACTCAATTATAACTGAAAAAATGCTTCTTTCTAAAGTTCCAAGCAACATTTATCCATACCTGACAAACAAAAACACAGACATTAGATTTTTTTGAACATTTATTTGTTTGTTTTTGTGTTCTTCCTATTCCAGATATCTAATCCTTAAACAGTCAGGAGTGAAAAATGACAAGCAAAAATCATTTCATGTGATTATAAATATATTATCTGGACCTAAGTAAAACATTTAACTGATTTTTAAAAAAATATTTGATTCATGATTTGATGATTTTATGAGTTGTATCTCCCAGGAAACATTGACAGTTTAGGGTATAACAAAAGGACTAAGTCATTATTATTTATGGTTTGTTACAACTTGTGATTCTGACTTGCCCCTGTTATTCTAAAACATGCCAAACATATTTAATTACTTTCTGAATCTATCTGAAACAATAAGCTCTAAACTATATATATATACTTTTTAAGCTATTTGGACAGACTTTTTCTTATTTTTTTATTGTATTTGCAGAACATTTCCAGTCAAATGCTTAATAAATCTTACAATAAGATATTCACATTTTAGCTTGACATCTTTAAACAGAATAACAAAAAGGAAAAAGGAAAGAAAGAAGAAAAAACAAGTAAAAACAAGAGCAGGTATACACAACATTTACCATAGAGAAGAGGAGTTTAGCTTCTGAAGTATATTCACAGTTCTGGGCGCTTTACGGCTTGAAAGTCCTTTAAGAGTTTCAAAATAGATTTTTAAATCAGCCTTGAAATAGAAGATGGTAGACCTCTGCTTCGACCATTTACACGTGTGTATATGAAACTTCCCTAATAATATCAAAAGATTTAACATAAACAGGAGATTCTCATCTATATCTTTTTTATCTCTGTAAAATATGACATCTCTTTTCTTAATGATAATTGTATGACCACTCAGTATATTAAATAGACATTCAACATCAAACCAGAAATGTTTAACATACATACAATCAAAAAACAAACGCATAACAGTCTCGACATCCGTTCCACAAAAAACACACGTCTCAGAAAGATCAACTTTATATCTCTTGAGAAACTGGTTGGTTGGATATATTTTATGTATAATTTTAAAGCAGATTTCACTGATTTTATTAGTGACACAATATTTGTTGTTGTAAGTCCAGACCAAGTTCCAGTTGATATTCTCAAATGGGTTATTCCAGAAGTACTTGTGTGTAAAAGTTGCAGGATAATGAATCAAACTTCTAAGAAATGAATTATTACATTTTCTATCTTTGATATCAACACCATCTAATAGAATCTCATTTTTAACTGTTAGTTTATTTGCTTCACTGTAACCCTGCAAAATCCTTACCAGGCCGGCTGGTATTGCATCAATTACTCTACTATAATCTCGTGGAGGCGCTGGAAAACTAAACATCTCTAAAATTCAGTATAAGTCAAGAAATATCCTTCATCATTTAATAACTGTGATCTGACAGTTTTATTATTCCATATTATTTGTTTATGAGGAGAAAAATTGTGTTTGTATAGAAAAATCCAACATTAAAGAGCCTGCCTGAGAAAATTAGACAACTGAATGGGGAGTTTAAAGTGACACTTTAAAATAAACTCGATACCACCGACTTTTTCAAAAATAAGGTTTGGATTATATACCATATTTAATTTTTATGTTTATTATAATGTTTAATTTAAATTAACTTAAAATTGTATTTGGAGGTATCAAAATCAAGCACATTCATGCCTCCTTGATTATATGGATTAAATACAATATTTGTATTTAAATAGTGAGGTTTGTGTTTCCATATGAAAGTACAGCCCTGAATCATTTTTTATAACTGATTTTGGTACATCAATACTTCAGCAGAGTACACCAATCATGACAGACCTTCAGTTTTTGACAAAAGAATCATTCCTTTAAGTCATAAATCCCTCATGAGCCACATGTCAAATTTCTTTCTCATTTTCATCAAAGGATGTTGTAAATCAGAATGTTTCCTATTTGACTGATCTTTACAGATATTAATGCCAAGGTAAGTAACTTCTTCTCTGATTGGAATACCTTCAAATTCAGTAAAAGGAACACTGTAAAAAATGTCCAGAAATTCACAACATTTAACTGTAAATTTTCACAGTAAATTACATTAATGTCACTTCACAGGATTTAACTGTGAAAGTTCACAGTAATATATTGTAGGTGGAATTTTATTGTGAAAGTAATGCAGTTGATGTAATCACAACAATTTACTGTAAATAAGGCTTAAAATGTTTTCACGTGTTGATGATAGTAATTTAAACTTTTAGGCCAAATCATTATTTTTATTCAAGAAGCTGCATCTGTGCTGGTTTTTTACTATTTATTTATCTGTTGCAGCCCCAAAACAATTTAATTATAAATTTTATATGTTTTGCTCCAAAATTAAACTAATTCATACTGGTTTGAAAAGACATGAAGGATATAGTCATTTTTTATTTTTCAGGTGAACTGCACCTTTATTTTTATTTATCGAATAACATGGAAATATGAAAAAAAATTATGAAAAGATGCAATGAATAAAAAACTAAATAGTCAAATACACACAACTGCATCTTTTTTATTTAATTTTAAAAACGACTTTTAGTCAAAACGATATGACCAGAAAATGTAATCGATTCATGAAATATACACTCAGAGGGTCTATGGCATGGCTATTCAATTGGCGGCCCGCGGGCCGAACCCGGCCCCCAAGACCATTTTTCCTGGCCCTCCAATTAGTTTGAACAAGACATCAGAAATAAATTTAGTTCAGTCGAAAAACAGCCGCTATAGTTATGAAGTGACGTGTCTGTTCAGTACAGCACGAGCTGCAGGTGAAGGCTGCGCAGTGCGTGAGTCACCTGACATTAAGCGAGTGGAGCTGGCAGCCGAAAACATTTGGATATTTTTGTAGAAACTGCCTTTTGTTCAATGCACTAATATCATTGTTAGGGATGCAACGATTCGCCGATTTCACTGCGCTTTAATTCATCACAGTTAATTATTCGTAAAGGCTTCTCAATTGCGTGTTTCTGTTGCACGGAATGAAACTGCTGCAATTAAACAGTTATGCCACCTGTGCGCTAGTTTAAAGTTCCGAGCTTGTACGCCGAGGCCAATACGCACGCACACTGAATTAACTATAGCGGCGCGCCGTTTCACTATCACGTCCTTTCCACGCGCATGTACAGTATGTTATTTCTAATGTAGGAAACGCCAATGTGTGCGCGCAAGCGGAACAACGCGCTTGCGGTTTACCTGGTGCACGCATTAGAAAACATTGCGGTGAGGTTGTATCGTGGCTTTCAGTGCAATGTAAACAAAAGATATTTTAGACGAATTATTATTAAAATGATTATGTATGTACACTCTCAGACATAAAGGTAACGGAGCTGTCACTGGGGCAGTACCTTTTCAAAAGGTACATGTACCCAAAGAGTCCACAGTGGTACCTCAAAGGTGCATATTCGTACACAAATGTGCCTAAAAAGTACCTTTGAGGTACCATTATAGACCCTTCAGATACAAATATGTACCTTTTGAAAAGGTACTGCACCAGTGACAGCTCCTGTACCTTTATTTCTGAGAGTGTATTAACACAGATTATAACAACAGTTAATCTAAATAATTAGGCCAACCTAATATAAAGCTTAAATTTACATTAGACACAATTACTGTAAAACCATAATTGTTCATCAGACTATAATCGTACAACACATGAATGTGTCTGAATAAGGAAGCCTACTTAAACAATGCACTGCTTTTTCTGTGCTTTGAAATACAACATTTGAAGTTTGTTAAAAAAAGCCACATTGTAAAATGCACTGATGTTATGTAGTTTCAAAATACAACATACATACATTTTAATGTAGAAAAAGCCAACGTGGGTGTCTTAAGGAGCAAAAATGCAACATATGTAGTTGCGTCCTCACTCATATATACCTCTCCGGCCCTTCGTTTGGGATGCTTTACATGAACTTGCCCCTATGACAAACTAATTGAATAGCCCTGGTCTATGGTATTATGTCTAGCCGAAGAAGGGCAGCTATTGCTGGATACGTGAGCACCTGCGCCCCGCTCAATATCTGGAGGTTATGTCTCCGCAATCGCTAAAGCACAATATAAAATAGACACCATCGTTTAAAAAAACAGCAGATTTGAGTTTTAAACAACTACATTGTCGCATGAAAACCTGTTAAAAAAATAAATTCACGATACATTATTTACAGAGCACACCCATCGATGCAGCAGAGAAAGCTAAAATGCAGTCCAAACGCTGCTATTTGCACAGAGCTTCTTCTGTTTCTGTATTTAGGCTTCCAAAGGACACGACACAAAGAGTAAAGTGCTAACAGTTTAATTTTAATTATGTTCCAGAGAATTATAAAAAATATAGCAAGCATTTGACAAAAGGTCAGCTTCCCTAATAACTCTCAGTTCAGTGCTGGATTCGGTAAAAATCTCCTCAAAGAAGGAGCAGCTACAACAAGCAGAAGCTGTGAATTGTGAGACACAGCCTGTAAGTGCTTTAATTTGTTAAAATTAATTATCACATGCACAGTGTCTAGCATTAACGGTATGCTGTAGTAAGGATGTAAACAGCAGAAAATGCTAATTGGTACCACTAACAATTTAGCTACAAATTCATATTGATCTGTCAAACCGCTGTAAACACACACAATCTTCACCAGCACGTGCAGCGTCTCTCTATGCATGTGCGATTGTGTCTCTCTATAAGCTGCTTTTTCGTGCTTTCTACAGCTCAGATAATAAACTCGCAAAAGATATGTGAAAGATTCATTGATACGCCCTCGGGGAGAAACAAAGAAAAACAAAGGAGGCGAAAGCCAAAATCACGTTTCAAAAGTTTATTTTAAGCCACTGTGACCAAATATTAGGCAAAACGCCTCGCCAAATCGCACGCCGCCGGTCTCCGCCCGAGCCTTAGCCTCAAGTGATTGCGCTTCTCTCCAAACAGGAGCAGGACGCTGATATAGGAGCGCACACTTCCTCTCAGCTGTTCCCCATCCAGCTGATTATTCCCCGTACTGCTGCAGCGCATCTGTAGAGGGAGCAAAACACACAGACACAGCAGACAAGCGGCAGCGCAGCAGTAGAGGGAGCAAAACACACAGACAAACGGCAGCGTAGCAGCCGTCACACCCTCCCCCTTAGACAGGAAACACCGTTTCCGGTATAGAAGAAACCATTAAATACCTACATACATTAAAAAAAATTAAGTGAATACAAACCCACCAATCACAAGGGTGCCCTAGACAGTGCGTCGGCCACTATGTTTTCAGAGCCCTTTACATGCCGAATATCCAAGTGGAAAGGTTGGAGAAACAAACACCAGCGCATTAGCCGTTGGTTAGGATTTTTAAGTGAGTGCAGAAAGGTGAGTGCATTTTGATTGCTATAGATTGTTAAAGGTGAACTATCCCCTCCCACATACACCTCAAAGTGTTGAAGAGCCCAGATTAACGCGAGCGCCTCTTTCTCGATGGTAGAATAATTCCGTTGATAATTATTACATTTTCGTGAGAAAAAACAGACCGGTCGCTCGATTCCCGCATCATCCTCCTGGACTAACACTGCCCCCGCTCCCTCCTTACTGGCATCTAGGAGCCATCAGGACTGGTGCCGACGTAAGCAGCGCTTTCACTGCATCAAATGCAGTTTGACAAGATTCGGACCAAACAAATAAAGCTTTTGACTTAAGCAGGTCAGTTAAAGGGGCAACCACGGTGGGAAAATTTCTACAAAAACAGCGATAAAAACCTACAAGACCCAGAAAGCGCATCAGTTCCTTTTTAGTGGCAGGCACCGGATATTTGTCTATCGCCCGCACCTTCGCCCTTACTGGACGCACCTGTCCTTGTCCCACCACCTTGCCCAGGTACGTCACGGTCGCCCCTGCAAACTCGCATTTAGCGAGATTGATGGTAAGGTTGGCCTGCGCGAGGAGATCAAGAAGACGGCGCAGACGACCAAGATGCTCTGACCAGCTGTCACTTACCACAATAGTATCATCCAAATAGACGGTTACCCCTTCCAATCCATCAACTATTTTATTCATCAACCTTTGAAACGTTGCTGGTGCGTTTCGCAGGCCGAAGCTCCTCACCCGGTAAGAGAATAGCCCATCAGGTGTTATAAACGATGATAATTCATGCGCAAGCTCAGATAACGGAATTTGCCAATAGCCTTTAAGTAAATCTAATTTAGTCACGAATTTTGCGGCACCAACCTGATCAATACAATCCTCCATCCTCGGAAAAGGAAAGGAGTCTGGTTTTGTAACTGAATTAAATTTTCTATAGTCTGTACAAAAACGGAAACTGTCATCGGACTTCCTAACTAAAAGACATGGAGATGACCAGCTAGAGAAAGAGGGTTCAGCCAATTAATTGTCGAGCAAATACTGGACTTCTGTTCTCAAAGCATCACGTTTATTTAAAGGAACTCGATAAAAACGCTGGCGAATAGGCATGGATTCCCCCACATCTATATCATGAGTCAAAACAGTCGTTTGTGTCGGTACATCGGAGAATAACGGTGGAAACTCAGATAACAATTTAATTAATTCCTGTTGTTGAGTAGCCTCTAGATGTTTAAGATCAAACAACAACTCTTTAAAAGTCTCAGTCTTCCTCAACTTACCCTGCAACACGCAATCATCGGGCGACTTCAGTTCATCCGCCTGCATGTCAGTCACATAATGCGAATAATGCTCAGGAAAACTCTCCACCAACGCTACAGGACTTCTCTGCACTGGTGTGATATTGTCTCGATTAAAATATGGCTTTAAAATATTAACGTGGCACACTTGTGATTTTTTTTTCGATCTGGTGTTAAAATAGTCTAATTATCATTACTACCAATGTGTAACACCTTATACGGCCCAGCGTACCTTGCTTGAAAAGGCGAACCCAACACTGGGAGAAGCGCAACAACCTAAACTGTCGGTGCTCTGTATGACGGTCATACAGCCGTTAAATTTTTTTCTGGGAACTACCCAGCTGCTCTTTAGCCAGCTCCCAGGCCAACGAAAGCCGCCGACGAAGACCCAAAACGTAGTCGGACAAATTCTTAGGTGGATCTAAATCAGTCCACTGATCGTGCAAGACAGCCAATAAACCCCGAACTTTATGCGCAAACACGAGCTCATTCGGACTATAGCCAATACTTTGTTGAGTTACTTCCCTGGCTGCTAGCATCAGCCACGGAAGACCCTCCTCTCAATCTCTGTCCATCTCAACACAATAAGCCCGGAGCAGAGACTTTAAGGTGGAATGAAAGCGCTCCAGCGCACCTTGGCTTTGTGCGTGATACGCCGTGGACAAATTGTGTTTAATCCCCAGATGACAAAGGACTTCAGCAAACAACTTTGAAGTAAAATTACTACCCTGATCAAACTGAATAACCTTAGATAAACCAAAAATTGAAATGAACTGACTGAGGACTTTTACAATAGACTTGGTGTTAATAGAACGCAATGGAAACACAGCCGGATAGCGAGTGACCTGGCACATCACTGTAAGCAGGTATTCACTCCCACCTTTCGAGCGAGGGAGTGGCCCAACACAGTCAATGATGAGATACTCAAAAGGTTGGCACTCTGCAGGAATGGAATGCAGAGGCGCCGGTTTTAAGGATTGATTAGGCTTACCAGTCAGCTGGCATGTATGACAGGTTTTAACAAAGCTGGCAACATCTTTTTTTATACAAGGCCAATAGAAATAACGAAGAATTCGATCGTACGTCTTTTTTATGCCAGCATGACCGGCCAGACTATCATGGGCAGTTATTAAAACTACCGACCGTTATTTAACGGGCACTACCACCTGGACAAAAGGGTCACCAACAAAAACGCCAGCATGAGGGGACCACTTTCTCAATAAAACCCCATCTCTGATGAAATAACCCTGTGCCCGGTTTCGAATTTCAGCATCATCAATTACCTGCTCATACTGAGATTTTAGAGTTACATCACTCTGCTGCTCTTCTGCAAGCTCTTCTCTAGAAACGGCCAGTGGATAATCAGTTAACGGAAAAAAACGTTCCGTACTTACGGGTTTTACTTCAGACCGCGCCCGGCTAGCAGATCGAGTTACTGCACAAGCGACAAACACATCAGGATATTGCTGAGCACTCTCATCCCGACCATCACAATAAGGAGGCGCGTTAGAAACCACCAAAGGTGGCGTTTCACCAAACCAAACACGTCCGCCGGCCAGATCATTGCCAAGAATAATTGACACGCCGTCAACAGGTAGAACAGGTCGCACGCTAAGCTCTACATCACCCTGCACCAGATCACTATTCAAAGTCACTTTATGCAAAGGTACAGATAATGTATTCAGTCCAATACCACGAATTAACAATGACTTACCAGTGTCAGACTCTAGTGAAAATGGCAATACAGACTCTAAAATAAAGGAAGCCGAAGATCCAGTATCCCGGAGCATTTTCACTGGTACTCTATTGCCACCTATAAGTGACACAAAACCGTCCGAAATAAACGGATTAAAAATATCCTGACGGTCTAACACACTTGACGTATACGCTGGTATTCCAGCAGTAACAGTCTGAGCGGACAGCGGCGCAGGGGCCGCGAGCGCAGCGGGCTTCACAAAAGCAGAGGATTTAGACAGTTGTGCTTTAGCACTCTTTGATTTAAGAACTGGACAACTACATTTCCAATGCCCCTCTTCTAAGCAATAATTACAAGTCAAATCGTATTTATTTGGTGGACTTTTAGAACGTCTTGGCTGATGTAAATAAGCAGGTGGAAAATATCCGCGTGGAGAAAGGCAGTCACCTCTAAACCCCTCTGTGAGATTTGTGAATGAGTTCCCACTCATCGGCCAGCAGTGCTGCCTGGGAAGCAGTCTTAAAGGGCCATGAAACACCAAAACACATTTTTTGAGCTGTTGACAGTCATATCTGTGTCCCACGCTGCTATAAACACTATTATGACACATATAATTGACTAAAAAGTGAAAATTGGTTGTTTTTGCGTAATTTCAAGCAAATTCATTCTTCCGGTTTGAAACGAATTTTTGAAGCTGCATCACGCTGATGAGATCCATGCATATATTCCAGCGTGGAGAGTGGACGCCTGTCCCGGCCAGCACGTTCTGACGTCTCTGAGTGTTCGGCATTAATTCATGAGATAGACTTGGTTCAAACCAACCAGAGCGCTCTATTGTGTAAGCGGCGCAGCTTCATTATTATTCATGATCGCTTTGAAGATTGTACCTTACAGCAGTTGCGGAAGACGCATCAAGCGCGAGTGATTTACATGCTAAGTCAATGCAAAGGCGCGAATAGGCATCCTGCAACGCGATACGCGAGAATGGCGCAGCGCGTTTGACACGCTTAACGTCGCAATTCACGCGAATCGCTTCAGTTTGAAAATGAAATGAAAATGAGCTTCAGCGGACGTTCGCGCTGCGTTAACCAATCAGGAGCTCGCTCTTGTGGGGGTGTGATTATGACGTAGCGCCTGTTGTTATTGTCCTGAGGGAAAACTCGGCTCAGTAAGAAGCACCGCTGAAAGCTTTCATCATCCAGGTACAGTTTCTGGAGGAGTTTATGAACTCACAGAGCTGGTGCACCTCTGAAATAATCTAATGGACTATCAGCCTTCATCAGTAGACTATCAGTGGAATATCAGCCTTCATAAAGCACATAAAACAGTTATTCTCTCTATAAATCCCCTGTTAGCCATTTAGCAATAAAGCTACAGTCACCAAGCCATAGACAGAAGCCCTGCCCATCACGCGAATCCGAAAATAAAGAGAAAGTGCCGTTAAAGTCAACAAATTAATAACTTGGCAAATAATTTGATTACTGATGTCCATGTAAACACAGTCTGTGTGAAAAGGAGCGCGTGCACAAATGGAAACTCCCATTTTTATGCAAAACCTTCCCTCTTTCCCCTTCCCCGACACTCCTACCTAAACAGAGCTGGACACGCCCACTTTACTGAGCTTTTCCAAACTAGAGGTGTGAAAACACCATGCTGAGACTGGGGGGTTTCGTGGCCCTTTAACGTAATGTGGGATTTAAAGCAATGTAGGTTACAACAATATCTGGAAGCGTATTTTTATATTGTTCCAATAAAACTAAATTTATTAGATCGTCCAATGTGGTCACTTCTGCCGACATGCGCCAACGATTAAATCTCAGCGTTAGATCTCTCACAAATTCCACGTGTGTTTGATTGGGTTCACGCCACAAGGAACGGAATTGCTGGCTATAACTTTCCGGCACACGCTCATAAATCTTTAAAACAGCCAACTTCACCTTTTCATGAATTTGGCTTTCCGCTGCTGATAAAGCGGAATAAGCTTGCTGGGCCTTACCTGTCAAAATGCACTGGAGGAGTAAAGTGCGCTCTATATCACTCCACTTATAAATAAAATACCTCTCAAATAAAAGAAAAAAGGTTTCCACGTCAGACTCATTAAATGGTGGAACTAAGCGCAAGTTATTAACAATATCTAATTTAGGAGAGGAGGCTAGCACACTTTCAGCAGGGAACTTACCCTCTTTCAGCAGATCAAGGCGTTTCTGCTCCACCTGCACGCGCTGCTGCTTCAGTCGACTCTCCTCAATCTTATGTTCTATTTTAGCTTTCTCACAATCTAAACGCCATTTTTCACATTCAGTGTCACGCTGCAATATCAACAACTCTTTCTGCTGCTCGAACGAAAGTGCACTAAGATCAGATTGAATAGGAGCCGGTGCTTCTACCAGCACGCCAAGATCAAGCAGCGTCGCCTTTAAAATCTGCTTTATCCCCTCCTTTGATCTCTTTTGAAGGGCAGAGAGCTCAATTTCGTAATGAGTAGCTAACTCTAATAATTGATCCTTCGTCATTAAGTCTAAATGATCATCAGACGGAGTCTGAATGAACGTTTCGACAATATTCGCCATAGAAATACTAATTAATGATCAATACTAATCAAATTCAAAAATGATAATAATAATAATAATAATAATATAAACCGTCACACCAAAATGTACAGAAATAAACCTCCCCGACCCTAACTATCCCAAACCCTTAACTAATGTAGACCCTAATCTTCAGCTGGCCCAAGACCCCGGGTATTTATACACTATATACCGCAAGTTTGGGAGAACCACCAATGGACAAGTGTATTCCCCAAACCTCGGCCGTGCTCCCGAGACAAATGCTTCTAAGCCCCGAGCCAGCCAAAAATAACAAACCAAAATTTAAAAAAAAAACACGTATCCGAAGACACGCTCTTCACCTACCCGGGGACAGTTTATTTCCACACCAAAAAAAAATATATATATATATATATATATATAACCATATAAACACTTTACCTGGCGAACTAAACTATAACCTATTAGAGCTTATTATTCTGTCTAGCAGTGAAATTGGGCAGGACGGGGACCAAACGATTTGCCTTCAAACCACTACCATGCTCTTCCCCTCCTACAAAGTACAAAACAAACACTTACCAATCAAAAATCGAAGTAAACAAAACGATTGCCGCAAAAATGCACATGGACGAGCCCCCAATTGTTACGCCCTCGGGGCGAAACAAAGAAAAACAAAGGAGGCGAAAGCCAAAATCACGTTTCAAAAGTTTATTTTAAGCCACTGTGACCAAATATTAGGCAAAACGCCTCGCCAAATCGCACGCCGCCGGTCTCCGCCCGAGCCTTAGCCTCAAGTGATCGCGCTTCTCTTCAAGCAGGAGCAGGACGCTGATATAGGAGCGCACACTTCCTCTCAGCTGTTCCCCATCCAGCTGATTATTCCCCGTACTGTGGCAGCGCATCTGTAGAGGGAGCAAAACACACAGACACAGCAGACAAGCGGCAGCGCAGCAGTAGAGGGAGCAAAACACACAGACAAACGGCAGCGTAGCAGCCGTCACATTCATATTACTTACGTATTGTTATGGGGTGAAGAATCACACGACAAGATTGCTCAAAATAAAGGCCCCAGACGGTGGATTTATTTTCAAACAAAATATGTGCTCATTGAAGGTAAGTTGAAAGGAGTGGTCCAAAGGGGTGGCATGCTCTTATAGGCTGCAAAGGCTCTAGTGGATGATTCTTTGGGTTCTTTCTGGTCACTGTTTTTTTGTAAAAAAATAATAATAATCTCTCTCTCTCTCTCTCTCTCTCTCAAGCAGTGCTTGTGATTTGAGTTTCTTATGTAAAATTCCAAACACCACAAAACTGCTCATCCCAAAGACATGTAAATTGGAATATACACTACCTGACAAAAGTCTTGTTGCAGCAAATAATAACGTGACTTCTAGTTGATCATGTGGTATCAGAAGTGCTTTATATGTAAGGCAAAGGCCTCTAAATTACGCTGATTTTACCAAAATAAAATATGATCATGCCTTGATTCTTAATTATTTAATTAGGACAGTAAGGTCTGAATTTGCTTAGACAAAAGTCTTGTCACCTAAGAGAAATAATGTACAGTATAGAGTCATGGTGCAGTGGAAACAGAATTAATATTGTGTAGGACTCCCATGAGCTTGGAGGACTGCATCCATAAATCTTTGCAATGACTCAAATAACTTATTGATAAAGTCTGAAATCTGAAATGGCAAAGAAAGTGTTCTTGCAGGACTCCCAAAGTTCATCTAGATTCTTTGGATTCATATTCAATGCCTCCTGCTTCATCTTACCCCAGACATGCTCAATAATGTTCATGTCTGTTGACTGGGCTGGCCAATCCTGGAGCACCTTGGCCTTCTTTGCTTTCAGGAACTTTGATGTGGAGACTGAAGTATGAGAATGAGCGCTATCCTGCTGAAGAATTTGCCCTCTCCAGTGGTTTGTTATATAATGGGCAGCACAAATGTCTTAATACCTCAGGCTGTTGATGTTGTCATCCACTCTGCAGATCTCTTGCATGTCCTCATACTGAATGTAACCCCAAACTGATTTCTGTGTGAATCTTTGCTACATGCAAGTTCCAGTAGTTTTTTGGCAGTATTTGTGATGATTGGGATGCAGTTCAACAGATGATTCATCACAAAAATGCCACTTTTCCAAATGATCAACTAGAAGTCAAGTTATTATTTGTTGCTGTTACAACTGGGATCAACCACAATACTTTTGTCAGGTAGTGTAGATTTGTGATTGTCAATTTCTTCTAGAGTTTCTCCTGGAGATCAAACTCTTCAGGTACATCATGGAGGACACACATGCTTCTGCAGATCAGGATTTGTCTACAGAATGCAGGTAATAGACCTACACATTACATGATTTTTTTCATTAATTACATGAAAATTGTTTTTGCTCTTTGTTTGTTGTGGTTTTAATCTCAATCAGTTGTAATTTTTCGTAGAAACGTGAAAATGATCATATATCTGTTTCAAAGTGTTTTAAATGATTGTTGATATTTTAGTTTAGTTTATCAGAAGAGAGCAGAAGCAGAGCCCAGCTGTCCAACTATGGATCAACTAATACAATGTTTGTGTAAATGGCCATTTAGGAGTGAAGACACCCAACCTGCCATCAGGTAAATCATCTCTACACATTATAGTGCAGCATTTATATGATTGTGTTTTTTTTGAAGAGATCAGAAATGATTGCACTTTATTCTGACAGTCCAGTCAAGACATTTTGTTACAAGGAACAACATCCAAAAATGTTGACTTTAAAACTAAAGCCCAATCCCAATTTTACCCCTTGCATGTTCACGTGAATTCATAATTGACTAGATCATTGAAAAGATTCATAATGACATTAATGTGTTACAATCATGATCTTTAAAGAAATATATTTCTTAAATTGTGAAATTTTACGAACAATAGTCTGTTATGATAAAAACTGCAAAATATTACACAACATATAAATTCTGATAACGTTATCTAATGATTGGACAGATTAGGCCAGTCTGTCAGAAACATCTGGTAGCAGTGAATTTTTACAGCACATCTGGTACATTGTTGTTATATCCATGAATATGAGCACTGTAATACAGTACAGTACTGTTTCATGCTTCTTGCAACATGATCTGCCTGTCATAACAGGATGTTTGAGCAAATCTGGGAGAAATCTTTTCCAGCTGAAACAAACAGCGTTTAATGAACAATCCTAAGCACAAACAACTGTGCAAGCAAATAATCGACTAAATGTGCTTGGGTCCTCTAATGTTTACTGCAGATGACAGTGTCTAGTGATGACACTCACCAGTCACTTTATTAGGCACACCTTACTAGTACCGGGTTGGATCCCCTTTTTTCCTTCAGAACTGCCTTAATCCTTTGTGGCATAGATTCAACAAAGTAGTGGAAATATTCCTCAGAGCTTTTGCTCCTTATAGACATGATAATGTCACGTAGTTCATGCCCGTAGCCAGGGGGGGTTCGGGTGGTTCGAATGAACCACCCCCACGGCCAAAAGGTCCAAAATTTGTCCTTTTAATTATTTTATGTAATTTAATATTATATAATATATTTATTATATAATTATTATAATATATTTATATTTAATATATATTGTAAAAAAGTGTAATTTTAAATAATTATGGCCAGTAATTAGAATCCCATGGAGCCTCAAAGCCATAATAATGTGACGCGAGTCACGTGACAACCCCGAGTGCTAACATTTGAATCTTTGATGCGAAATCCTCATCCATACTGAGTAACGCTATGGGTCGAAAAGAGCAAGAGAGGCGGAAAAGAAAGCAGGCAGCGGCGTGTTTATCGCAAAATATTGAACATATGTTCAAAAAGACTTCTAAACAGGGTAAGGCTAATGTTACTTAATTCCTATGAGAATCTGTCCCTATCCATGAGGTTCTAGGCTAACTGTCCGCATTAGCCGGGACGTCATGTACATTTATTGATTTGTCCATTAACTTACACGATCTCCCTCTCCCTATTTTTGCCTTTTTTAAAAAAATAACTGTCCGATGAAGGCTTTAACGGCAAGCGGAGTCCTCAGCCGTCAGATGTCACTTCACGGCAAAAGGCGTTAATTCAGTCACGTCTGTGTTTTTGAGGCTGTTTGGTCACTTCATTCGTTTTATTCTGATCAGATATAAATCCGATCGCTCAAACAATTTCAGAAGGTTATCAGGGATGCATTCCAGATGAAACTGGACAGGTCTACTCATTTACTTAGACAAAATTAATATAAATAAAACAAATTATGAGCTGGAGAAAATCTGACCTGAGAAACACCTGCAGAAGCAGGTGCAGATGTTAGAGAAACACCTGTAGATGCGCTTTTACAGCCAAACACTTGTAAAGTGTGCAACATTCTATAAAAATTTTTTTTGTAAAAGCATAAAACCAGTGTTCTAACTTTTCTTC
>CAIGQQ010030196.1:166283-181785 GCA_903798035.1 Danio albolineatus | reverse complement strand
AAATTGTTTTCTTTAATTTGTTTAAGTATTTGTTGTATTTTATTATTATTTCTTTCACTTAATTTAAATGTTAATTAAGTAAAAGAGTTAAAATGTTCAATAATATCAAATGGCAACATTACATTACAGATGTGCAGCATGCACCTGTAGTTCTTTGAAAAAAGATGAAAAATAAAAGACAATATAATATTTTGTTTGATTTCAAGGCAAATGTATTTATTTTTTTGGGAAGAGTATGTTATAAACAAAAATAATTTATTTAACCTATAATGGCAGTAATTGTGGAGCTTTTTATAATATCTTATTATAAGTAAAGCATTAACGCTTCTGTATCCTGCATTTTTTAAAAACTTGACTTAACTTTTTGTGAAAAACAATCAAAAAAAGTGTCAAACACCAAAAGCAGTCAATAAATCAATAAGTTTATATATAGAGTTTTATGTAATAAGTACACTGATGACAATGATAATGCCTCCCTGTTTTTTTTTCCTAATTTCTGTTTAACAGAGAGATTTTATCAACACATTTCTAATCATAATAGTTTTAATAACTCATTTCTAATCACTGATTTATTTTATCTTTGCCATGATGACAGTAAATAATATTAGACTAAATATTCTTCAAGACACTTCTACACAGCTTAAAGTGACATTTAAAGGCTTCACTAGGGTAATTAGGTTAACTAGGCAGGTTAGGGAAATTAGGCAAGTTATTGTATAATGATGGTTTGTTCTGAAAACTATCTTTTATTCTAGCTGAAATAAAACATAAGATTTTCTCCAGAAGAAAAAATAGTATCAGACATACTGTGAACATTTCCTTGCTCTGTTAAACATCATTTGGGAAATATTTAAAGAAGAAAAAAAATCAAAGGGGGGCTAATAATTCTGACTTCAACTGTATATACATGTGTGCGTGTGTGTGTGTGTGTACTTGGATAGGTCAAATGCAGAGGACCAATTTCGAGCATGGGCAATATACTTCACTTAATTTTATATACGTGTTTTGAGTAAACAAATAATTTAAACAAATTAAAGTGCAAAAACATGATCAAATAAACGTTTTTGGAGTTGTCAATACATTGACTTTAGTTCAACTGATGTTAAACCGAACCTTACTATACAGAGTTAATGAACAAAAAGCCTAAGTAAGAATTTTGCATGCCATGATATATAAATAATAATGTCTGAATACCTATTAAGTATTCAAGTATGTGGTGCTGTGATAAACAACCACTAATACAATCTGAATTTATTTAAAAAGCACTCTAAAAGTTAAAATAATTGTTATCAAAATTGTGAATTTGCACGTGATCTTAGTAAGCAACTTGACAAAAGTCTTTTTTTTTGTTACTGCAAAAAGTATGCTCATGATCCCATAAGACAAGTATATCCAGCACAAAATATTTCATAAAATTGTCACCAAAATGCTGTATTTAATCTTCCGAAACAAATACAAAATGCGGGGGAAAAAGGTAAAAAAAAAAAAGGTCCACTTTTAGAGGAAAAAGAACCCTCCCCTTTATTAAGCTGGCTACGGGCCTGTAGTTGCAGCAGATTTGTCAGCTGCAAATCCATGATGCGAATCTCCTGTTTCACCACATTCCAAAGGTGCTCTATTTGATTGAGATCTGGTGACTGTGGAGGCCATTTGAGTACAGTGAACTCCATTGTCATGTTCAAGAAACGAGTCTAAGATGACATGACATGAGTCAAAGATGACGTTATGACATGGTGCATTATCCTACAGGAAGTTGAAAGATGGGTACACTGTGGTCATAAAGGGATGGACATAGTCAGCCACAATACTCAGGTAGGCTGTGGCATTGATATGATGCTCAATTGGTACTAATGGGCCCAAAGTGTGCCAAGGAAATATTCCCCACACCATTAAACGACCACCACCAGCCTCAACCATTGAAACAAGGCAGGATGGATCCATGCTTTTATGCTGTTGACACCAAATTCTGACCCTACCATCTGAATGTGGCAGCAGAAATGGACTCATCAGACCAGGCAACGTTTCTCCAATCTTCTATTGTCCAGTGTTGGTGAGCCTGTGTGAACTGTCGTTACAGGATATTTTCTCTTTTTCAGACCATTCCCTGTAAACCCTAGAGATGGTTGTGTGTGAAAATCCCAGTAGATCAGCAGTTTCTAAAATACTCAGACCAGCCCGTCTGGCATCAACAACCATGCCATGTTCAAAGTCACTTAAATGGCCTTTTTTTCAAATGCACTGAGTTGCTGCTGTGTGATTGGTTGATTAGATATTAACACTAACAAGCAATTGGACAGGTGTACCTAATAAAGTGGCCAGTGAGTTGATGCATGTATGTGTAGTAGTGGTGTTGAGGAACATTGACACCTTCACACTGTTTTTAGGGGGCAAGGGGAGGCAGAGGGGAAGGAGTATAAAATAAAATTGGTATTGGACCTGATTCCATTTCTTACAAGAGTGTTTTCAATGAGGAACTGATGATTAATATCTGGTTTGTTGACTCCAGTGTGTGCAGTGCTGAACTTTTATTTCCTCTGTTTTAGTTCAGTTCATCAGAAGAGAGCAGAAGCAGAGCCCAGCTGTGTGTCTATGAGTGACGTCTCTATGAGTCCACCAATACATTTTAGTCACAAAGACACACAACCAGGGAACTCGAGTAAAAACACACAACCTCCTCTCAGGTATAACATCTCTATTAGTGTCACGTCTTGTGTGTTGCTTGAAGAAATGATAAGGTGAGGTCCAAAACAGGCAATCGATGACTTATTTAACAGTCCATAAAACAAAAGAACACTGGCACGCAGACATAGATGTAACTAAACATTACTGACCTAGAAGACTGAATTGAGATGGTATAAATAGGGAAGAAAACAATTAATCCATAACACAGGGAAAGTAACAGGATGTGGCACAAGAACTAAACAGAAATACACAAACACAGGAAAGGGATTGTTAAAAGGACCTTTTCTCACATTTAATTGATGTTTGAAAATTTTAATTCCACTTATTGATTCCTTTGTGAACATTAAATTTTTTTTAGAACTTTCCCCACTGTTGAGCATCTTTAATAATAATCGAAGAATTAGTTTAAAAATGGATCACAAGATGTGCACAAAGGTGTGTCCACATTTGGTGAAGAACAATGGCAAAGCTACTGTAAGTGTAAGCATTGTAAAAAACGAATATGTGGCAAGCAGGGTGTCACGACCAACATGATTGGTGTATGTAGTCTCAAACATTGCATGATAGTGTTGCAGGTTTTTTTTTTTTTGCATGATCAATTCCTGATGCTTTGCATAATGTTTTTAATCAAAGACTAGTAATTTAATTACTTTTGGTCAGTGTTGGGCAATTTCCTTTAAAAGAGTAATTGGTTATAGTTACTAGTTACTTCTCACAAAGTAACTTAGAGTTGCATAAATATTAAAGTTACTAATTACCAGGGAAAGTAACTATTTAAAAGAAATACTTAAAAAAACATCTAATTTGTCAAATGACTATAAAATCAATATAAAACACTGTACAATAATGTACACTATTTTAATGTTGTTGTGAGACACACGTGAAAAACAACCATCAAATTCAACATATTGTAACATTACTATAGTTGCACAATAAAACACAATAGATAGTTTAGAACTTGAAGTATTTATAGCAGACACAACTCACAAGACAACAAACAAAACTAAATTTAAATTATTTGTACCAATAATAAAATAATAATAATACATACTCTCTTTGTATGTTTATGCAAATTATGCAAATGAAAATGAACACAACTGGTAGACATAGCCTAATGTAGCCTACTTAAAAAAAAAAAAGTTTTTTGTTCACAAAAGTAAACAGTTTATCAAGTGTTCTGAATATAATACTGAACAACATACCAAAAATAAATAATAATAATAAAAATATACACTGTAGTGCAACTAAAACTGATATGTAAATATGTAAAAGTAAAACTCCACGGCCATATCTGATAATTATATTTCCAGTTTGCAAATGCTACCTTTGAACTTGTTGGATTTGCCATCGTTCTGACTCCTGATCATTGGTGTGTGACACTGAGGCTGCGTTCGAAACCGCATACTCAATGAGTAGGTACTCAATTTCAATGAGTACTTACTTAACAAGGACTAAAAGAGTAGGCACTCAACAGCCAAATCTCGTTGAGTATGAATAAGATCGTTCGTCATCCGCCATGTTTACGTTATCACGTGACTGACAAGGGCATCAACTTTGAATAAATTACAGGTTTAATAAATCGTAAATTAAATTAATATTTTTATTTACAAAAGTTAACGTGAACTTATTGTCTGTATTGTTTGTATAACATTTTTCATCCACAAGTAACCTGCTTAAATCTCGCTTGTTTTCCTGTCTTGTTTGATTACTCAACGCAAATATTCTCATTTTGCATTTGTGTGCATTTAATATCATATATTTCCCAGAGATGGGTTGTGGCTGGAAGGGCATCCGCTGCGTAAAACAAATGCTGGATAAGTTGGCGGTTCAATCTGCTGTGGCGACCCCGGATTAATAAAGGGACTAAGGCGAAAAGAAAATGAATGAATGAATGAATAATATCATATAATACAAGAAACCCATTACATCAATGTCGTTTTTGTTAATTGTAAAAGATACATCCATGTTTTTCAGAGCCTGTATAAATTGTAAGTTTTTCTTTATTCATTCATTCATTCATTTTCTTTTCGGCTTAGTCCCTTTATTAATCCGGGGTCGCCACAGCGGAATGAGCCGCCAACTTATCCAGCATTTGTTTTATGCAGCGGATGCCCTTCCAGCCACAACCCATCTCTGGGAAACACATCCATACATTCTCATTCACACACATACACTACGGACAATTTAGCTTACCCAATTCACCTGTACCGCATGTCTTTGGACTGTGGGAGAAACCGGAGCACCCGGAGGAAACCCACGCAACCACAGGGAGAACATGCAAACTCCACACAGAAACGCCAACTGGCCCAGCCGGGGATCGAACCAGCGACCTTCTTGCTGTGAGGCGAACGTGCTAACCACTCGGCCACCGTGGCGCCCAGTTTTTCTTTAATTAATAATAATTATAACAATCCCATAATAATATAAATAAGATGACAGGAACAGAAGCACCTCACATCAGTAACGTACAACTCTACCAAATAGTTTTTTCTCAGCCTCCAATATTTTTGTAGTTGTGTCACTTTAACGGCAATGCAAAGAAATATTTTTTATGCCATAAAAGTGAATTTACTGGACATACACACCGATGCTTGCAAATTTTTTTGAACAGATTACATTTAAAGGTTTTTTACATCTGAACTCATCATATTTATACCAGTATGGAGAATTATTGTAATATTTTATTATATTGGCATCAGTGTTGTGTTACTTACTGTAGGCCATCCAAGAGTGATTTTCATCTTTGTGTACAGTAGTGCTTTAGCCTGCTTATTTTACATGACCAAAACTTGAAGCTGGGAATTAACATTTTGATTCATCCTTTTCCCTAAAATATGGATTTTTAATTTCAATAATGAAGGAAATCTATATAAATAAAACACATCCTATATATACAATACATGACACAAACTACAGATCAGAATGTGTTTTATATGCCACTGCTATGTATTAACAGTCATTAGAGAAATGTAGCCATTGTGAGTACATCTTAATTTTCCGTCAAAATAGGAAATAATGCTTACATTTTTGACAAATTATTATTTCATTTTTTGATCATAAAATAAAACATTAAAAGAATGAATAGAAGTAACCATGACAAATAAGTCAACAACACATGAAACAAAGCTTTATTCAAACTGGTTAACAATCATGTATTGGAGACAGAACCGCATCAGCTGCATCTCCACACAGCTGGACCGGTTCTGCAGATGATCAGCGGCTCTTCATCTGTATTTGCCATCATCATCATCATCATTGCTGCAGTCAGACTAAAACGGCGTTGGGACATGAGGCTGTCCACGCCAGAGAAACCGATTCTGACGATGAAGAGACCACAGCGACATCTGTCAGGGTCTCGTCCACAGCACTACAGCATCTCCAGCATCATCTCCAGCACACCGCTTCTTCATCCTCAGTGCACACGGCACCAGTCTGAGGACATTTCAGATCACACAAAACACAGAATGAAGAAGTCATTTTAACAGCACAATGTTATTTTGTGTTCAAAAATAAATAATAAAAAAATTAATTTTATCACCTATCCAAATTAACAGATAAAACAAATGAATTATCTACATCAGCACAAACACATCACTCGCTCAGGTGTGTTTAATGTTGTAAATCTGCAACACTTCTCATATATTTATGTCAGACATTTAATAATGGGTTTTTCTTTATATAAATTCACCTTTAAAGCGTAATGTTACGTGCTCACTGAAGTTGCCACATGATGATGTTTTAGCGCAAAATAAAACAAATATTTTAACGCTATTATAAACATTATAGCGCTATTATAAAGCATCTTTACACTGTCAGCAACTCTACAGTTCACTGTGCACTACCGTTAGCTGAGCAAATGCCATTTAACTCAGGGAAGCGTCTTTATGCTTTCCAATAACTTACATTTCTAAGCATCCGCGTCCCGTTTATCCTCAATATTATGACGTAATTGTCGTCTCTCCCTTCTTCTTCTTCGTGCACAATTGCTTTCCCATGGCCTCCTGGGATAGATAACTAACTATCTGAGAATACTCCGGAATCTGGGCAGAAGCAGTAGGGCATCCGGGGATTTCTCGCCTACACTTTTATGATTACCGAAGTTTCAAACGTACTTCTTTCTTGGCGTACTGTTTTCTCCTATTATGTTGTGGGTGAGTATGCACATATCAAGGCAAGTTAAGTATACGTACGGCCGAATCTCACGAGGATTGAGGTAATTCACGCCTACTCTTTTGTGAACACCGGGGATTCAAACATACTCAAACGCTCGCCTACTGCTTTTTCCATACCTAATAGGATGGAAGTATGCGTTTTCGAACGCAGCCTGACTGTGTGTCGAGTTGTGGTCCCTGGGTCATCATAAAAAATGTTGTTCTCAGGACAACTATCACTTGGAAAAATCAAGACGTGCTTGTGTGTGAAGAGTCAGCATTAAAAAACCTAGAAAGAAACCAGGCTCAGTTGGGCACGACCATTTCTCCTATGGCCAGACGTCTTGTGCAGAGCTGCAGTCTAGGCGCCGAAGGCTATAGAACGCTGGACATTCATCATGGAGAAGCCGCAGGTGGGGGTCATCAACTGGTGAACAGGCTGGCCCTTCAGGAACAATGCGAGGACTCGTCTGTCACTGAGGTCTTACAGGGATGACCTGCAGATGCTTGTGTGAGAGTCCAGATTGCGAACAGATGTAGATGGTACTCAGAGTCTGAATTGGTGCAAAACATGATGGGAGTTGTAGTCCTGGTGTGTTGCAGAGGTGATGTGATGTTTGGAGTGCCCTCTAGTGAGTCTTATGGGCACTTTAGCTACTACTCGTAACACCAGCTGATAACTGAGACAATTAGGTCTGCAACTAATGCTTATATTTTCACAATAAATCAAATGATTTGTTTTTCGATTAATACTATTAAACAAAGAAATTAAAGATAAAACAATTAACTAATTTAACACATTCAGACATTTTTTGCTCAAATCTAAAGGAAATTATTATAAAGTGCTGTTTAAAGTGATTTTTATATGATGATTAATAATTTGATGTGTTGACTCCAGTGTGTGCAGTGCTGAACATTAATCTTCTGTTTTAGTTCAGTTCATCAGAAGAGAGCAGAAGCAGAGCCCAGCTGTGTGTCTATGAAGAGTGATGCGTTTATGGGCGAACCAATGAAATTTAGGAGTAAAAATACACGACCTGCTGTCAGGTAGATCATCACTACATGCACATGATTATTCTGCAGCATTTACATGATCATGTGTTTTCTAGAAGATCAGAAATTATTAGACTTTATTCTCAGTCCAGTCAAGACATTAAAGGGAACAAAATACAGGTAGCTCTAAAACTAAATGTCCACACACTTACATTTGATCATTAGTAAAGTACTAATAAAGTATTAATACTCAAACTGTTAGAGTTAGTAGAATGAGTTTACATGCTTTTACAGTAGCAGTGTGGACGATCGAAAGAAAGAGATTTTAGACACGGTAAATAAACATGTTCTGTGAGACAAACACACTGTATTTCAGCTGATAAACAATTATGGGCAAAATAGATAATGATAAAAGACCATATTCAAGTCTTCTTTGTTTATTATTATCTTAATAAAGTGGAGCAATATTACAGTATTGTTATTAAAAATCCTGAGACAAATGCTTGTATGTACTGGAGATTATTATGTGAAACAAACTACAGTATATTCTGTCAGACAGTGAGCTGACAGAAGACAGAAGCAGAACAAACACGGTCATGGTGAAGCACTAAAAGACTTAGACAGCAGAGATTTTCTTATTGATGGCAAAACATCTAACAAGTATATGCCCACAACAACCTTCAAAACCTTTTCTTATTGATGACAAAACACAATGTTTAGAGCAACATGAAAAAAAATAGAAGAAAATGGTATCAAAAGTATCAATGTTGTACTCTTTAGCAGCTGAAAAGGTAAACCGTGGACCTTTTGTCCTCATGTTTGTGCTCTCTCACATATTCATCTTAAAAGACTTTAAAAGTCTTCTAGTGGGCATCCAGCATAATTGTAAATAAATGATTTCAAATGATTTATGAGTTACATTTAATAAATGACATATACTGTTAAATGTTTACACCGTTTTGAGCAGTAGATGTCTTCAGTGTGTGGTGTTTAAAGTGCTTCTCAATAGAGCTATTAGAGTCATTTGAAGACTGACATCTTGCTGATCTGGAACAGTTTCTGCATTACTATAGTTTGGTTCTGGATTAAATCTGTGTGTTGTGTCTCAGCTGGTTCAAAGAAAACACATGGCTTTACTAGAAGATCTTTACACTCGTACTCATTCATTCTTTGTGTTGTTGTTGTTGCAGTGTGGATAGAGATGATCAGACTGGAGACCTGCAGCAGGATTCACTCCAACCAGAACACAATGAACTCCAGAGAGTCAAAGACCAGCTCAAAACCAGCATGAAGAACAAGTATGAGAGATTATTTGAGGGAATCAACCATCAAGAGACTCAAACCCTCCTGAACAGGATCTACACACAGCTCTACATCATAGAAGGAGAGAGTGAAGGAGTGAATGAAGAACACGAGGTTTCACAGATGGAGAAAACAGCCAGAACAAAACCCTCACAGCACACTCCAGTCGACTGCAATGACATCTTTAAAGTCTCAGCTGGAGCAGGACACGAGGAGAAGATCAAGAAGGAGAAACCCCAGATCAAGACTGTTCTTACTAAAGGCATCGCTGGAATCGGCAAAACCGTCTCTGTGCAGAAGTTCATTCTAGACTGGGCCGAGGGAAAATCCAATCAGGATGTAGATTTCATGTTTGTGCTTCCATTTCGAGAGCTGAACTTGATCCGAGATCATCAGTACAGTCTTCACAAGCTTCTGCTGGTATTTCATCCTGAACTTCAAGATCTGGAGCCCAGGATTTATGAGCGGTGTAGAGTTGTGTTCATCTTTGATGGTCTGGATGAAAGCAGAATGACACTGAAGTTCTCAGATGAGGAGAAAGTTTGTGCTGTGACTGAATCTTCATCAGTGGCTGTGTTGATGTGGAGCCTCATAAACGGAGATCTGCTTCCCTCTGCTCTCATCTGGATCACCTCCAGACCAGCAGCAGCCCATCATATTCCCTCCAGATACATCAACCGTCTGACAGAAATTCAGGGATTCACTGAGCCTCAGAAGGAGGAATATTTCAGAAAGAGAATCAGCGACGAGCGTCAAGCTAGCAGAATCATCTCCCACATCAGAAGAGCAAGAAGCCTCCAGATCATGTGCCACATACCCGTTTTCTGCTGGATCTCCTCCACTGTGCTTCAGAAGCTCCTGGAAGAAGATCTGAGTGCAGAAATCCCTCAAACTCTGACTGAGATGTACATCCACTTCCTGCTGCTTCAGATCAACTGGAGGAAGCAGAAGTATAAAGAGAGACATCCAGAGAAACTCCTGCAGTCCAACAGAGGAGTGATCGTCAAACTTGCTGAAGTGGCTTTCAGACAGCTGATGAAGGGCAATGTGATGTTCTATGAGGAGGACCTGATTAAGAGCGGCGTAGACGTCACTGTCGCATCAGTGTATTCTGGGATCTTCAAGAAGGAATCTGTGATTCACCAGAGGAAAGTCTACAGCTTCATCCATCTCAGCTTCCAGGAGTTTCTGGCTGCTTTCTATGAGTTTGACTGCCATTTAACAGAGGAGAGAGAACCGCTGAGGTTGATATATGACAGTGACTATTCAGATGATGAAGATGAGTCAGATGATAATGAATCAGAATATTCATATGATAATGAATCAGAATATTCATATGATCAACATCTACAGTCCAGCTCTGAGGACCATCTGTATGATCTGCTCAGTTCAGCAGTAGATAAAGCTGTCTGGAGCAGTAATGGTCATCTGGATCTGTTCCTGCGGTTCCTGCTGGGCGTCTCACTGGAGTCCAATCAGAGACTCTTACAGAATCTACTGACACACACAGAGAAGAGCTCATTGAGCATCAGGAGAATCACACAGTACATTAAAGACAAGATCAAGGGATATGACGATCTCTCAGCTGAAAGGTCCATCAATCTGTTCCTCTGTCTGCTGGAGGTGAAAGATCAGACTCTGGCCAGAGAGATTCAGAAGTTTGTGAAATCAAACAAATATTCAAAGGAGAAACTCTCTCCTGCTCACTGCTCAACAATCTCCTACATGATTGAGATGTCAGAGGAGCCGCTGGATAAGTTTGAGCTGCAGAAATTCAACACATCAGATGAGGCAAGACAGAAACTGATACCAGCTGTGAGAAACTGCAAAAGAGCTCTGTGAGTATTCATTCATTCATTCATTCATCACAAAAGACACACATCAGTCTGCACTAAAAACTCAGGGCGTACTTACATTATGATATCCGAACAGTGCCCAGGCCTGTTTCCCGGATTGTTTGAGAAGTGTGAGTGCTCTGAATCGGGCTCAGGCACGGTACAGTTGGCTGGCCCTGACCCGGTTGGAAAAGGTGTGTCTGAGCATGGTTCACTTGGGCCTGAGCCCGAAACTGAAGAGGAGACGTGACTTCTGGGGACTGTTTCTTATGGATTTATTAATCATTTAACTGTTTAATGAACCCAAACTGTCGTAGCTTATTATTTAATTATCCAAAATAATCTTAATCATCGTTTAAGACTTAATCAAAATGCCTTGTTTAATTTTTTACACAAATATATATTGGAAAGTTATATGTCTATAATTGTAAATAAATGTAAACCCCTTTTTAACACTGTAGCAGTATTGGCATAGGCTACCACTCAGCATCTAGTAGCCTAAAGATTGACGTTTCAACTCCTAGAATTTGTGCTTATTGTTTTGTGTTTAATAGGCCTGTTTGTGGATATTTATCTCCTTTTTATGTGCCCTCTCGTTTCCTCTTTTTTTCTCATGCGTTTGTTATATAGGCTACTTAAATGTAATTCATAATTCCCTTATTGTTTAAAAATGAACTATAGTTTGTAAAGACTATATTCTGTTTAATTTGTACTGTAAATATTTTGTTGTTATTGCAGTAAATAAATTGTAAATAAAGTAAGTAAATAAATAAATGATGTTGATCAGGGCCGTGCACAGACATTTTGAGGGGCAGTGGCCCAAACCAAAAAAAGGGGCACTAAGTGGGTGGGTTCTTGCTAATACAAATTTTCCAGTTTTTATAAATATTGAAAATAGTTTTTTAAAATAGATAATTGTTATTTATATTAGATCTGATTTTGATTAGTCATTTAATTTCTAAGAATGTGGATATTTAGCACAAGTTGTCAGCACTTGTATAAGACCACTGGCTGCAATGTGGATTGTAAATGAGACTTGTAATGCACCGATCATCAAGAATCGTTAGGCTCGTTTGACATGGCCATAATCTGCGCAGAACGCATCACCGGTGATCACCGCGAGATGCATGCCGGTTAGAAACGTGTCCGACTTGCGTGCACCTTGCTTTGATGTCACGCTGACGTGCGCCAAAAAACTCTCGCGAGGCGGATGTCTCGGATTGAGCAGTCGGCTGCAGTCTCATAAGTCTCCAACGACTGCGCTCACCAAAAGCATGATGGGAAACGACTGGCTAACTACACAGCCTAATGCTTATTGGATGAGAGTGAAATTACGCATCTCTGTCTTCTGTTTTTACTAAGGTTTATACCCGGCTGTATACCTTTATTGTATTTTCGTTGATAATTAAAAAAAGACATGAAGACCATTACATAGGTTTATTTATTTAGATTTACATGCAAACAAAAACAAAACACACCTTTGTAAAAACAAAACATGATCTATCTAATATAACTAAATGTTACAAATAAATCAGTAGGATGTGCTTATGCTGTATTTTATTTCTATCTTAGTTTAAAGTCCTGTTTGTTGTCATTTTCACTTTTTTGTATGTTTGTGTGAATTTTGTATTGTCCTTTTTATGCAACATTATTCCCTGAAAGTCAGTCCAATACACACATATGCAGACATACAAGTAATCAGACTGTTCTGCCATTATGCCCCATCTTTGTGTGGTTTAATATGAGAAGTGTAAGGGGTGTAGTAAACAAAACACACACATGTATGTGAAGTCAACAGTTATGTTTAATAGACCAAGAACATTTTCACAGTATTTCCTACAGCCTAATGGTTTTTATTCTGGATAAAGTCTCAGGCTGTTTATTTCAGTCTGGCTGGAGTAAAAGCAGTTTATAGAGGCCTAATAAGCATGTCAATATAATCAGACCCTTAAGAATCTCTTTATGTCTGCAGAATAAACCACTGTTGTCCAATGGCTTTCCTCATTTTTCTTTAACATAATTCATCTGAAGTTAACACTTTAAATTGCACTTTAGGCTGAATAGTATCTTCAAAAAAACTAGTAAAATATTATGTAAAATATATATTATAATATTGTCATAATGGCAAAGTCTAGACAAATGAGTTAGAAACTGTTGAAAACAAAATCTGTTAAACAACACTTTTACATATTTGATGCAATACTATTTTTTTCTTTAAACTTCACAAGAGGGGCTAATAATTTTGTCTTCAGTAGTGTTTCCCTTTATACCTTCTAATGCCCTCTAAATAAAGTCTGAAATTACTATAGAAATGGACCACTGCTCAATAAAATGCTTTATTCTAGGGACATTTCTAAAAAACAAACAAACATTTGTCATGACCTGTCACTCAAAAGCATCTCGCTATAGTTACTTCTTTTATAATGTAGCCAAATTAGATTTCTAGAACACTTTCTAGCTGTATAAGCAGTTTATTCTTTAAACATTCACCTGTTGAACATACAGATAAATACTATACATCCTTTTAAGTAATGAGCTGTTCATCTTCTGTGATTCTGACTATCTTTTTGTAAAAACAGTGATATTTCAATAGCATCCACTGCCACATTAAAAATACTATAGTAACTTATAGGAATACTATAGTGTTTTTGAACCATATGCCTGTTATAAAAATAGCCTTAAATTTCTATAGTTGCTATGGTATCACAGCAACTATAAACATAACCAAATACTGAAAAAACATGTTCAAAAACACTATAATATTTACTATAAGTTACTATAGTATTTTTTCATGAGGTCATTCGTGCCGCGATTAAAACGCGAACGTGATCTCCGCCACTTGTGACGTTTCCAGGCGGCAAAACAGCGAGATTCGGGAAGTGTCCGACTTGTGATTAATTTTTTTAAGCCCTTCTCTTACTGCAGCCGCCTGCTCCCGTCTACATTGCAGTCAAGACGCGGGCACACAGATTGTGAGTGACGCTGCGGACTTCGGAGCGGGCGGTAAAATATGGAGTGGATTAACAAAATCAGTGAATGTTTAGCGAAGCGGTAACAGAACAGCCAGGGACGGGGGCACGGACGCGTTTGAGAAGGAGGGAAGAGGGACAGGCTGAGAGGGGCACCTCAGCCAACGAGGGCAAAGGGGCAGTGGCTCTAGCCCCCGGGCCACCCCCCTGTGCACGGCCCTGCTTTACACTATATCTGCTCTCTCTCACACACAGATATTCAGTATTTAAAACTGATCAAAACATTTAAACATTTCTAAGACAATTTTGAAAAACTTTAATCCACTTTGACTTGTTTGTCTAAAACACATTACTTCATATTAATATGAGTCCAAATCTCATCTTCATAATGAACTCATCCAACCTACTTCTACAACTTCATAATAAGTTTCTTTTATTCATATGAATTGCCGTCTCTTTTTATCTGTATTCCCCATTTCCTGCCATTCTTTAGCAATATCTTCAGTAATGATATTTAACTTTACTCTTACTTACAGATGCATTAAAGGGGTAGTGAAATACAATTCTGTCATTTCCTCCACTTGTTCCAAACCTGTTTGAGTTTCTTCTGCTGAATGCAAATGAAGAGAATACAGGGACAGAAAACAGCCATTAAGCCTAAAGTGCAATTTGAAGTGTTAACTATAGATTATGTTAAAGAAAAATGAGGAAATGATTCTTCAGCATTTTTTAGATAAATGTCCACTGATGCTCTTGTGAGTCTCCCTCTTCTGCCTGCTCTCTCTCCATTACCTGAAGAAGAAAAACCTGACACAGACCTAATTACTCCTTCATCTTGGAAGGACGTCCATTGATTCACTTATCCATCAGATTTAATAAAAAAAATCCCTGCTGAAAAAAACAGCTTAAACCAGCACTATAGACCTAGGTTTAATCTGTTAGAACTATAGAATTTTTACTATAGTTTGCTACTCTGTAGCAATTTGAAGTGCTTATTTCATCCTCATTGGGTAAAAGCATCTGCTAAATGGATAATTTAGCACCTATAGGATTTAATGTTTGCTCATTGGGAATGGTTCATGTCTTCTGTAACATTGCATTGTTTATATTTGCCTTCACATTTACATTTTATCCATTTAGCAGATGAGGATAAAACAAGCACTTCAAATTGCTACAGAGTAGCAAACTTTAGTAAAAAAAATCTATAGTTCTAACAGCTAAAACCTAGGCTGGTGGGCTGGTTTTAGAGGGTTTTTTGTCATTTCCAGACTGATCAACCAGCTAAAACCAGCCAACCAGCCTAGGCTGGTTTAAACACTGCATCATTAGTGTTAGTATATTACCAGAACTAGTGTTACTTTAACAAAAATAAGCCTGTATCTTACCTGTTGTCTAGTTTCCCTCTTGAGCATCACACACACATTATAGTGAAGGTATGTACTGAAACATTGTTTTTTCATATACAACTTCATTATCATATTTTGATAGCTTTCTTCCCCTCTTTTTCCTAGCTATTGTTAAAAAAGATTCTTGTGAATCAAGAAATGATCAAAGAGCAGATGGGAACATT
>CAIGQQ010030196.1:45439-58345 GCA_903798035.1 Danio albolineatus | reverse complement strand
TATATATATATATATATATATATATATATATATATACATATATATATGTATTTGCCTTTCAATATGAATACATTAGGTGAATACATTCTCTATGAACACTTACAAAACTCACAACTATGTGCTAGAGGAGAAAGTGCTGGCTTTGATTGAGTGTGTTGTGAGCTAGAAACAGGAGATGTCATTAGTGATGGAAGGACCACAGACAATGATGACGTGGGGCTGGAAACAGCAATTGTTAGTGGTAATGGAGGGACAGACAGTGATGATGTGGGGCTGGTTAGTAGCGGAGAAAGAGATGATGATGCAGACACTGATGCTTGTGAGGAGGGAGCAGGTTTCTGTTCTGTTTCAAAGGTTGGCACAGTGATGTCCTGGAACTCCTCAGGTTCAACATAACCTTCATCCACCTCTATACAAACCTCAGTGGTCTCTGACTCTTCAATGGCCAACTTGTAGTCCTGCAGAACTGTACCAGTTTGCTGGTAAAGATATTCCACTCCAATAAACTCACCTTTAAAACATTAAAACACTGCCAATTAAGTAATATACAAGAATATTATAGTATATCTCACTTGTTAAATGGTTTGAATGAAACTGTCACCAAAAACAACAAATTGACCTACCAGTGTACTTTCTTGGACCAACATAAGGGATGATTTTTTTGCCCATAACCTCCTCTGCAAGCGTATTTACAGCATGACGAAGCAGATGATTGTAGGAGCGTCGCTGCTGCTCATCAGTTGTTGCTGCCACAGCGTGGTCCTCAATCCACCTTGAAAGTCCATCCAAAAGATATGCCTGAAAGAAGGTGTCACTTGCCAGCGTACCTGTAAAAATGTAATGCAAATACACTATAAATATATTCATTTTATTTTAATAGATCAGTTAAATCACTCATTTACCTGGTATGAATCTATTAAGGTGCAGGTGAAATGACTCCAGCGAAGTGGAACCCCTGGCACAGCGGTAGGTTGGCAGACGGTGCCCTCCCTTTACTAAAGTACCCGTCTGCATGTTGAGCTGCACACCAGGAGGATCTTGAATGCATGATACATGCTTCCGCTGGGACTTCAAAATCTCTCTCATTCGAGCGGAGTTAATTAGTGGAACTGCCAGAGTGTCACGACCAGCCTCTCCATCAAAGGCCTGAATCAAGTTCTCTATCGACACAAGGGTCTCCTTGGTCCCACGAGTTGTTCTCCTGCAATGTAGAGCTAACTCGTTGCGGCTGATACAACGCAGCACATCAGCTTCAGATGGTGATTTCCAGTCAGCTTCTAGCTCTGCACACTTCGCCTTCTTCAGGGCTGTCAGGTCATCCTGGTCCCACATGAAAATACAGTGGCTGAGGCGACTCATAAATGTAGCGTACAACTGGTGAGAGTCTGTAGTGCAACCTACAGAAAACCTCCTCATGAAGTGCCATACATCTAATCGGATGGTCATTTGGTCCCACTCTTCAAACATCCTCCTTAGAAGAGTGTTCCCACAGCAATCTCGGTCGACATACAGTACCTCTGGGGGTGCCACTTCAGCCACTCTGTATCGATTAATGATGCCTTTAATCATTGGCCCAAGACCAATACCTTCACTAGCTGTAAGCACGGACATGATCACCTGTCCATGTTCATTACCAACATTGGTCGCCCAAGTAGCGGTACCATAGCTGCGTCCTGCTAGTTTTCTGCCCACTTTTTTAGTAGAATCCATTTTTATGATCCTACCATATTGGGATGTGATAGAGGCCTTTATCTAATCCAGCCTTTGCAGGACATCCTGGGCATAAACCTGCATCAGCCACCGGTGCTTAGGGACAGGAGGCATGAAAGGAACAGCTTCAAATGTCACTGGTAGGATCAGGCGCGATGTGACAGCACTGGCAATCCCCTTGCAAGCTATCAGATACTGGACTGTCTTTTGCAACCAAACCTCAGCATGCCATTCCTGCAGCTTGCGCTGGATCTGACTGCTGCTGTTTCTCAGTCCTCGCTGACGCATCAAACTTACAACTTCAAAGTCACATGCAAGTTTTGATGTAAGAATGCAAGGGAACTGTACTCTGTGTCCAATGTCAAGCTGGGAGACGATGTCATGGCTCCAGCTGATGACCATCCTCTTACATTTTTGACAGGCCAGGTACTCAGACGCCACAAAGTACATACTTCCCAATGCAACTACCAGCCTGATCTTTTAAAGTAAGCCAGCTGAGGGCAAAGTGCCTTTCTCACAGTTGGGATGTGGACAGGCTAGCTTCACTTGCCACAGATTTCGTGGCATCCAGAGCATCAGGGGATGGCCAAAGTAATTCTCCAAGGAAGGAGAATTACTGGTCTTTAGTGGCACATGTGGAGGATACCATCAAAGTTTGTCAACCTTGCTAAAGATCAGCTCAGGATGCCCCTGTGCTGTCCACCTGAACAAAGCCTTGGAAATCCACCTCTGGTCCACTTCTGGGAGGGTGTGTATCCATCCAGATGGAAGACATAGTCGTGCTGGAAAAAGACACAAAACAAAATAAAAATATAAACAAATGCAAATTCACATAACTTCACTTTATGAAAAAACATGCAAATTTTGTATAGAAGTGTGTAAACATACATGCCACATACGCCTCCTCAAACTTAGTTGCCTCTGAAAGCAGTGTGTTGTCATCTATTTCAGCAGACACAGTGGGGTGGGTGACTCAGTGGACACAGCTGAGTGGGTGAAAGTGGCTGAGGACCGTACACCTGCCTGGGCATAGCTACAAAACAAAACAAAACAAAAGGCAAACAGATACACATGACTACTGAACAGTCATAAATACCAAACAAATAAAAAAAAGTGTAATACAAGTAAATGTTTGCTTACAAGGTGTGGCTTTGATAGGGGAAACCAGCCTTTCTACAGCCTTGGTAAGGTTTTTTGGATTGGGAAACCTACTGACCAAGAGGGAACGGAGAGAGGCAGTTGAAGTATAGGAGGAGACAGGGTGCTGGGTCATGGTAGAGTGCTGGGTAGGAGCAGAGTGCTGGGTTTGAGCAGTGTGTTGGATCATGGCAGAGTGCTGGGTGGGAGGAGAGTGCTGGGTGGAACCAGAGTGCTGGGTAGGAGCAGTGTGTTGGGTCATGGCAGAGTGCTAGGTTGTGGCAGAGTGATGGGTCGTGGCAACGTGATGGGTGGGAGCAGAGTGCTGGGGAGCTTTCCCATCATATTGCTCTTCTATCATGGCAATGGCAATTCTGCCAGAAGGAAAGAGCTCAATATATTCTCTAAAACTCACTTTGTTGTGGGCATGTTCTTGGGAGTCTTTGCTTCCTCCTGTGGGGTCCCTCTTCATAGCTGCCACCAGGTAAGCAGCATAACCCAGGGCATTTTCAGCCACCCACCTGAATGTTTGGCCACGAAATACACCAAACTGGATTTCAAAGAAACCCAGCAGATGTTTTCTGTTAGTCACATCTCCATGGTGCTCATTTAAGCTTTTTTTGGCCTCGTCCAGCACTGCCTCCGGGCAAAGGGGTTTTCTGTATTGCTTTCATTTGTTAGCTTCCTTCACTTTTGTTGCCTCCACTGTATCTGTCAGATTCAGGCTGCCATCACCCCATCTCCTCAAGCGAGGTTCCATCTGGTAATACATTGGTTAAAGGGAAAGTTTACCCAGATATTAAAGTTATGCCTTTTAAATGTATTTGCTTTGCTAAACACAAAAGAAGGTATTTGGAGCAATGTCAGCAGACAAACAGATTTCACCCAGCTTTGTAGTCGTAGTTGGAGAAAGATATGTGGCATTAAATGAGTGGTGAGATTTCAAAATAATTATACCATTATTAACAATGTTTGTCCTAGTTGAGTGTTATCTCTTTTGTAGTGTAATAATGTACATGTAATGTACATTTTTTTTGAGGACAAGTTTTTTTGAAGAAAGTATTTTCTACATTTTGAAAACTTCTGTTCAAAAAGCAATACATTTAATTTATTACTTGAAATACTTGAAATTGACTTACATTTTAGTCTGTCACTAAAATAATTTATGTCTGTGAAACAGGAAATTGATGGAGAATTTTACTGTTCACTATATTATTGGTTTATTATTAGTAATGCATTAATGTGCGATCATTATATTATTGGTTTATTATTAGTGATGCATTAATGTCTGAGCAGTATTTTATTATTGGATTATAATTGGTGATGCATTAATGTGTGACCATTATATTATTGGTTTATTATTAGTAATGCATTCATGTGTGATCATTCCAATATTGGTTTATTATTAGTGATGCATTAATGCGTGATCATTATTATATTATTTGTTTATTGTTAGTGATGTATTAGTATGTGTCACGGATTGGTAAGGCTCTCCCGGCACTCAATCACATAGAGCACGTTCACCTGAGTTTTAATCAACACACAGCTGTCTCCCATCACCGAACACCCCATAAAAACCCAGTCCTCACAACACTCAGTGTCCAGGCTCGTTTGCATGAAAGCGGACTCTGAGTGTTCACTCTGCAAGGCAAACACTCACGAAACCTGAAACCTTTACTTACCGTCTCTCTGTTTCCTCCTAGTCGTTCCAGTTCCCCGAGTCTCCAGTCTATGGTCCGTTCGTCATCTGTGTGTCCTTCGTCCAAAGTATCTGGTGTGTGTTGTCCATCCTCCTCTTGTGTGTCATCCCCTCTGAACGTATCCCATATCCTCCTGGCACTTCCATTTGTGTTTCATGTTGTCTGAATAAACCACTTTACGTTTCACTTACCCAGTCTATCTGTCTGCTACATAACAGAAGCCCGGACCAACAACCGTGACCACATGAGCACCCCCGATCACTTACAAGAGCTGGTGGATCAGTTAAAAAGGATTCTGATGCCATCAGCTCCACTTCCCGACGCACCACCAGCACCGAGCACTTCCGCTTCGACTTCTTCTTCATCCACCACCTCTTCTAGTTCCATGGCTCGACCAGCGCCCTACTCGGGCAGGCCGGAGGAGTGCAATGGATTTCTACTTCAATGTTCCCTTGTTTTTGACATGCAACCCTCTCTATATCCCACAGATTGTTCCAAGATTGCCTACATCATCTCCCTTCTCTCTGGACCTGCACTCAGATGGGCTGAGACCATCTGGAACCAAGCCGGGCCGGTCATGAATTCAATTCAATCATTCACGGAGTACTTCAACTCCCTGCACAGTACCGCATCCACCCACTTTCCTTGTCTCACTCAAGCTATATCACGACCCTGTTCTTCCCCTCACGGAGCCTGGCCACGAAGAGGAACCCCCTCCCCCACTGATACTGGAGGAAGGAGCCGTATACGCCATAAAGGACATCCTGCAGTCCCGGCGTCGTGGTGGTGAATTGGAATACCTCGTTGACTGGGAGGGGTACGGTCCAGAAGAAAGATCATGGGTTCCCAGAGCCGATATTCTAGATCCCTCACTCATGAATGAATTCCACTCCAATCACCCCGAGTTCCCGGCACCTCGTGGAAGAGGTAGACCATCACGACATCGGAGGTCTAGGCCCTCAGGAGCGGGCCCTGGGGAGGGGGGTAATGTCACAGATGGGTCAGGCTCTCCCGGCACTCATTCACCTAGAGCACGTTCACCTAAGTTTTAATCAACACACAGCTGTCTCCCATCACCGAACACCCCATAAAGACCCAGTCCTCACAACACTCAGTGTCCGGGCTCGTTTGCACGAAAGCGGACTCTGAGTGTTCACTCCAAGGCAAACACTCACGAAACCTGAAACCTTTACTTACCGTCTCTCTGTTTCCTTCTAGTCGTTCCAGTTCCCCGAATCTCCAGTCTATGGTCTGTTCGTCATCTGTGTGTCCTTCGTCCAAAGTATCTGGTGTGTGTTGTCCATCCTCCTCTCGTGTGTCATCCCCTCTGAAGAAGTTAAAGACTGTTATCTACCAACGTATCCGATATCCTCTTGGCACTTCCATTTGTGTTTTGTGTTGTCTGAATAAACCACTTTACGTTTCACTTACCCAGTCTATCCCTCTGCTACATAACAGTATGTGAGCGTTATTATATTTTTTTGTTTATAGTTAGTGATGTGTTAAAATGTGAGTGTTATATTATTTGTTTATATTTAGTGAAGTAATGCATTAATGTGTAAGAATAATGCATGAGCGTTATTGTAATTATGGTAGTAAATAAAAAGTTTAGTAAAGTATAACAGCTGCATTAACATTTTTGTAGTAAATCTTTACAGTTTGCTTGGTCGGCCAACATTTATCTAAACAAATAACGTTATACAGCATATATTGTTGTAATTAATGTTACTGTAATGTTATTCGTTTAAATCAACTTGGTATAAAAAAATACTTACTTTGCAATTGTTGTCCAAATGTAAATCTGCGACGAAATCTGTTATTACAGTAGAAATCATGCATGGTATAAGGGCTCTGATTGGCCATAGCGTTCATTGTAACTCGGAACATGATTGGCTGTTGTAATCAGGAATGACACAAATCTTGGTTCCAGCTCGGAATGTGATTGGCCTGGTGTAACCATAAATAAAACAAATCTTGGTTCCAGCTCAGAACGTGATTGGTCGGTGTAACCAAGAATAAAGAATTCTTGGTTCCAGCTCGGAACGTGATTGGCCGATGCAACCAGGAATGAAAGAAATCTTGGTTCCAGCTCGGGACGTGATTGGCCGGTGTAACCAAGAATAACCACGATTAAATGTGCCGCACAGCGCCAGAACCACATGGTAGTTGCTCTAATAAGAAGGCTAAAGACCATGGTCCCTAGCGTCTGTCGCCAGAGCACCTTTAGAGGTCAGAGGAGTGAGGTTTACTTGCACAGCACTTCACTAGCTGGACTCCGTTACACCTGCTTAAAAGTGGTTGGGAATGTGCGAGTGTGGAGTGAAGGCAAAGAGTGAATTTGTCTTCAGAGGGTGTTATTTGATGGAGATTTAGGTTGGATTTGGTGGGAAATAGACTGCTATTTTGAGTGGGTTGTTGTGTAAAAAAGGAGACCAAATCATCAGCTGATAAGGAGTTGGTGGAGGAGGACAGAGCAGGGTATTAAATGGCCTGAATAGTTTGCGAATGTCTGAAGTGGTGTTAATTTTGTTATGGTAGTATGGGGAACCGAATGGAGTTGGGAGGCTAATGATGCCAGCTGGGTTTGGTACCTGCTTAGGTCAGTAGAGGCTTTTGATTTGTGCCATGCTCTCTCTGTGCCCCTGGGTGCTGTTCGATGTTGTCTCAGAACATGCCCTAACACTAACCATTCTCTCAGACTATCCGACAGCCAGGGGTTAGAGGGAGTAGGGTGCATTAGTTTGGTGAAGACAGGATCTCACCTAGGCAGGATGTTAAAGTGGAACATAGTGTTTGGTAACACCTTATTTTGATCGTCCCTCTTTAGATAGTCTGCTGACCATAAGTCTTTTAAATGTTCTTAGGCAATCATTACAACGTCTTCAATATGTAATTATTTATTCAACTTTTGGTAAGTTAGGTGTTACCAATTTATGTTCTAGATCATCATCATCATACTTTTATTTGTCACATACACTTTCATGTATTTTTTATATATTATATTATATATTATATATGTTTATATTTATACATAGTATAACAGTATATATATATACACACACACACATATACAGCCTAAGTGAGTGTTGTTGTGTTATAAATGTGTCTCTTCAGCAGGCTGTATGACAAATAATGTCTCTTGTTGTTTTCAGATGCCTGTTTTCTCACACTGGATCCAAACACAGCAAACACTGAACTCAGTCTGTCTGAGGAGAACAGAAAGGTGAAGTGTGTGTGTGTCATATCTTGATCATCCAGACAGATTTGATGATGATCCTCAGGTGTTGTACAGAGAGAGTAGCTGTGTCCCAAATGACACACTATACACTATGCACTTATGCACTATGTACTTATGCACTTACACACTCAACAGCAAAGTATATGTATGTAGTGCTGTCCCAAATGGAGCACTAAGGCTTTTTTACTAAGCGGAAGTTCAAACCGTTTCCCTGATGACGTTTGACGGTTGCCAAATTAGCGAAATAAATGACCAATATTCCTAATAATACCTGGCCTGACTATAACCGCATTCACCGTCGGGAGGCGCTATAATCCCTCTCGTAGGAGAAATTTGCTTTCACAGTCCAAAATAAATAAAGTTATCCAACATGTGCGCACGATAGCTCCGCCTCTTCCGTTACGTGCACGAAGCTGCAGTCGTTGAGTGCGTGAAGTGTCCATCATTACACACTTCATATTACCGGTGGAATGAGTGCATCATCCGGGTCATTAAAGTGCACTTATTATTTTTACAGTTTTCAGTGTGAACGCACTTATTACACTATTTATACTACAAAATGGCGTAGAAAAGTGCACAAGTATGCCATTTGGGAATCACAGCGTGGTAGCGGCGCAGCCTTATGACGTCATACGCCACGCCAAAATAAAAGTCTTTTTTTTGCCACTGTTGCAGTTATGACTTATGAATATATTTCTCCCTCGTTTTCCACTTTACACTATATCTGCTCTCTCTCATACACACAGATATTCAGTATTTAAAACTGATCAAAACCTTTAAAGATTTTTAAGACAATTTTGAAAAACTTTAATTCACTTTATGATGATTTGCATGTCTAAAACACATTACTTCATATTAATGAGTCCAAATATAATCCTCGTAATTAACTTATCCTACCTGCTTCTACAACTTCTTAATTAGTTTATTTTATTCATATGAATTGTTGTCTCTTTTTATCTGTATTCCACGTTTCCTGCCATTCTTTAGCAACATCTTCAGTAATAATATTTAAATTTACCTTTACTTTAAGAAGCATTAAAGGGGTAGTTCACATTCATTCATTCATTCATTCATTCATTTTCTTTTCGGCTTAGTCCCTTTATTAGTCCGGGGTCGCCACAGCGCAATGAACCGCCAACTTATCCAGCATTTCTTTTACGCAGCGGATGCCCTTCCAGCCACAACCCATCTCTGGGAAACACATCTATATATTCTCATTCACACACATACACACTATGGACAATTTAGCTTACCCAATTCACCTGTACCGCATGTCTTTGGACTGTGGGGGAAACCGGAGCACCCGGAGGAAACCCACGCAAACACGGGGAGAACATGCAAACTCCACACAGAAATGCCAACTGGCCCAGCCGGGAATCGAACCAGCGACCGTGCTAACCACTCGGCCACCGTGGCGCCGGGTAGTTCACATATGAAATGCAATTCTGTCATTTACTCATCCTCCTCTTGTTCCAAACCTGTTTGAGTTTCTTCTGCTGAATGCAAATGAAGAGAATACAGGGGCAGAAACAGCCACTGTGGTTCAACAGTTCCTACTTTGGACATGGCTGCTTTTTTTAACATTTTCTGGCACACAAAGTGTTCTTAGAACTCAATTACAATTGAACCAATGAAGTCACATCGACTGTTTGACAATGTTTCTGGCTCCTATGCTGGGCTTTGAGCATCTCTGGACTCTTGCTGTCTATGACAGATGAGGAAGCTCTCAGATTTCATCTAAAGTGTCTTCATTTGTTTTATGAAGATGAGCAAAGTTCTCAGAGGATTGAAACAACAGGTAGAGGGACAATCGTGCCAGAGTGCCTAGTGTACACTATAGCGCACGCCTCCCACCAGTGCTGATATACAGCCACATTGCACTGCTACTTATGTGATATTACTCATATATTCATTCATTTTCTTTTCGGCTTAGTCCCTTTATTAAACTGGGGTCGCCACCGTGGAATGAACCGCCAACTTATCCAGCACATATTTTACGCATTGGATGCCCTTGCAGCTGCAACCCATCACTGGGAAACATCCATACACACTCATTTACATTTATGCACTACAGAAAATTTTAGCTTACCCAATTTATTTATAGCGTATGTCTTTGGAATTGGGAGAAACCAGCGGAAACCCACGCAAACATGGGCAGAACATGCAAACACCACACAGAAATGCCAACTGACCCAGAGGCTGGAACCAGTGACCTTCTTGCTGTGAGGCAATCATGCTACCCACTGCCCCACTGTGACGCCTCATATTCAAATTAATACTAGAGGTTCCTATTCCATTGTAATAATTTGAGATATCAAACTGGTATTGGTGAAGAACTATGCTTACTAATGGTTGTTTTTAAATGTGAAAAGGCACCATACAGATGTAATGATTATAATGATTTGGGGAATCAAGCATGTATTGTTATAGACACCTCTGCTTATTTGTCTTTAGAGATATAAGGCAGGTCCTGTTCATGTAATATGATTTAGGCTATCAAGCTGGTATTGGCATGAACAGCTACACCTGTTAACAGGTTTCTTATATGTAAAACAGGCCTATTCAGTTAATGGTCTTGCCTATCAGGCAGCAATTGATAAAGATGATTGCACATAATGATGAGCATTTATTTAAATGAAGATGAGACACAAATATTTAAAATTAATTTTTGCAAACAAGTAATAGGATTAAGTGCAGTTGTTGTTTTAGAGACGTCCACCACTGTAATCATACCATGGTGAAGAAGAAGTCTGAGAAATGCTGTAGCTGGTGTAGGTGTAGCAGGTTAATCACAGTAAAAGTTATGTCTTGTGTAGGTATGAAAGTGAACTCGTGTCATTGAATTACCCTGTATAAACTGCCTATACAATACATGGTACTTGTGATGAAATTATTTTCTTATTATAAATATATACTGCATGACAGGTTTAAACAACAAAATTGTAATATGCTATAGCCTATCTATTGCTCTCTGGTGACTTAAACACAACAATATATTATTTTTTAGATTACATACAGGGTAAATTAATGTATGGTTTACTCATTTGATAAATCAGTGCAAACCTTTAAAACAAATGAAATGTGAGATTAAAAGATGGATCAGTGCAGCGGCAGCAGTAATGCAGTTGTCTGTTGTGGTGAAGGAGCTGAGACGAAAGGCAATGTTCTCAATTTACTGCTCAATCTAGATTCCCACTCTCACTTATGATCATGACTGAAAGGACAAGATATCATATACAACCGGACACATTTTACAAAGTGTTATGACCCGCTTCTTTGAGTCAACATAAAAGAGAGATGAACCAACAAAATAGCCTGAATGCTAATTATTTATTATAAAATGTAACTCATAGAACAATTAATCAAATCAACCAACAAATGTCTTGAGATTATAATGAAGATAAAAAACTTAGGATATATTCACAACAACACTTTAACTAAATGATGAAATGCAAAACAAAACCATAAGGTTAAAGAGTCAGTGAGATGGCAGGTCTTGACATGAGGAGTCCTGAGTAGCCACAGCGTCCTGGGGTAGCTAGCACAACAACTTTTATATCCCCATTGATGAGTAATGCAGGCATCCAATCAGGATTTACCACATACTCCAATCTGAAGTCTTGGGATCATCACAGTGTATTAATATTGTAAAACTTCGCTCTGACTTCGCTCTGCCTAAATCATAAAATATTCATCAAGTTTGTATTCTACTCAAATAAAAAGTAAATGTAGTAAACTAGAAAGAATCTTGAACCTAAAAGTAAAGAAACTTTACTAATAAAAGCTGCAACACAGGACAATTGAATGGGCTTTCTAAACTTGAGGCCCTGGTATACTGCAAACTAACCTGCTGGAGCTCCACCTTCTTTGATGTGCGGTGTCTTCCCAGTGATTTGTTTCTCATTCAGGGAGGCAGACAGAACATCATCCAAAACAACACTAGCTACATGAATACACTGGAGAGTGGAGTACAGATGTATCTGCACCTGTACAATCACTTGCAAAGAGATTTTAAGCCACAGAGGTGCTGTTTGCCAGATGTTTATGAAGCTGTTCTTCTCTCAGCCTCCATCATTGTGTTTACGGTAAAGTGAGGAGCGCAACACATTTACAACCCCACCAACTGTAGTGCAGGAGTGTTGGAAAACAGTATACCGTCACTCCGCCTTTTCAAACATTATTGAGACATGAAACATCCTGCGCACATGAGAAAATGTTTTGCTGCCTTCATGTCATGTGTGCAACTTTTTGTCCATGTGTTTCTTAAGCTGAAGAGCGAAACTCTGAATGAGCGAAACTCTGTAGACACTGATCAGATCTGTACGGTTTCTCTCCAGTGTGAATCCTCTTTTGTGTTTTTTTTAGATGTGTTAACTGATTAAACCTGTTGTCACAGTGTGAAGTCCGGTCTCTAAAGTGTGAATCGTCTGGAGCAGTTTCCATTTTGGAGCTGTAATAAAAGTCTTCTCACACTCAAAGCACATATACTCTTTCATACCAGTGTGGATCTTCACATGTAGATTAAGGTTTGCTGATTGGTTAAAACTCATCCCACACTGAGTGCATGTGAATGGTTTCCACACTGAAGCTGCGGTTACACTAGAGTTTGAGCATGCAAAATTCTGTTGTACAACGCTGCAAAAACGGGCAGGATTAAAAAAGATGGTTAGACATTAAAAAAGTGAGAGATTGGTCCATATTTAAAATTTCTGTCCAGAGAGATCATGTTTTAATCTTCGATTGGTCTTAAAGTCAAGTGATGCGATTTCGCAGGTTGGAGTTCACCAAGCTTGAACTTTGCAAGGCAGTGAACTGCGAAACTTGGCGCACAAACTTGCGTTTCCGGTCTGACGCATTTGCGTGCATATGAATGCAAGTCTACAGGGAGAAAAGTCCAGTATGACTTATGAGTCCAGTATGAGCTTGAGTGCAAGTGACTGGTTTCTCTCCAGTGTGGCTCATCATGTGTCGATTAAGGTTTGATGATTGGCTGAAACACTTCCCACACTGAGTGCATGTGAATGGTTTCTCTCCAGTGTGGATCATCATGTGTTGATTAAGGGATGATGAGCATCTGAAACTCTTCCCACACTGAGTGCATGTGAATGGTTTCTCTCCAGT
>CAIGQQ010030196.1:0-45429 GCA_903798035.1 Danio albolineatus | reverse complement strand
GCATGTGAATGGTTTCTCTCCAGTGTGGATCCTCATGTGTAGATTAAGGTGTGATGATGTGCTGAAACTCTTCCCACACTGAGTGCATGTGAATGGTTTCTCTCCAGTGTGGATCCTCATGTGTTGATTAAGGGATGATGAGCAGCTGAAACTCTTCCCGCACTGAGTGCATGTGAATGGTTTCTCTCCAGTGTGGATCCTCATGTGAATTTTAAGACTGCTTTGTCTTCCAAAACTCTTTCCACACTGAAAGCAGGTGAAGCGATTCTTGTCTCTCCTTTTCAAAATACCATCAGTCTGTAAATGAGTTTTTTCCTCAATTTTGACATGATGTTCCTCCTCTTTACTCCCCTCATTCTCTTCAATTAGGTCTGAAATAAATAAATAAAACATTAGTTTTCATTAAGTCTTAAACTCTCATCAAAAGCTGAAAAGTGAAAAGACACTGGAAACATTGGCTACACACACTGTAATTTGTAGGCAAAATAAATGTAAAATAAATCAGATCATACTTTGTTTAGTCCATTAACATGTACACATTTAAGCAGATTCGATTTAATTCATCTTTATTTATCTAGTGCTTTTGTAATGTAAATTGTGTCAAAGCCGCTTAACATAGAAGTTATAGTAAATTGAAACTGTGTCAGTCCAGTTTTCAGAGTTTCTTACATAATTAATCATAAAAGTCAGTTTGGTCATATTGATAAGACACAGATTTGAAAGTGTAGAAGTCCATCTATTAGCCTATTAACGAAACTAACAGCATGGTCGAAGGTTAAATGCATGAAGGTTAAATGCATAGAATTTCTTTATATTTGTTTTTTAGCTCCGAATTTAATCTGACTCTAATTTTAAGTGACTGTCAAATTTAGACTGTAGTTCTATTTGTAAGAACAGATCACATTCATCATTTATGACTTAATTAGGAGTTTTGATTCAAATCTGATTCTTAACTCTTCAGTTATACGTTCAGTAGGGACCAAATGGTGCTTAGTTTCATGCCGCAGGTTTGCGTGTCTTCTCACGGACAGTATGTCGACACTCTGAAGATAGTCAGAGGGTGCAGGATTAACTAATATTCCAATAGACTGGTTGCAAACTGCTCACTCATCCTAAAAAAATAGTCGATTTAGCCAAGCCCATGTAACTTACTAAAATCAGCAATTAGATGATTAAAGATCTCCATGCTGTCATGCCAAAACAGCTCCAAACAGTCAAATGTGCCTTAAAATCTAAAGTCTAAACATAAAGTTAGTGCGTAAAGAAACTCATTCCTGTCTTTCAATGAGTGCTGATGTGCGTTTAGGTGAACTAGGCAGCACACTCAGGGCTGCAAGATGCATTTAATATTGTATTCTTATTATTAAAATATATCTGAATGAGGATCAAATGACTGAGTTGGTCTTTGAGAATGAAAATTAACCTGTTTGTTCCTGAAGATCTTCATGTTTGACTCTGAATGTTTCTTCAATCTTTTCATCTTCACTCTCCTCTTTAATAAACGCCATCTTTATAACAGTGTGGAGATCAGTCGCTTCAGCAGGAGTTTTTCTCTGCGTTTGGACACTTTATCCTGTTTAAAATGAACAAAACAGTAAAAATGTTCAGTTTAAAATAAGTAAAACAATGAACAGAAACAAAATAACTTCTCTTCAACACTTGCTTCAACAGTTTCTTTATATGAGAGTAACTAACTAACAGAAATTGAGTGAGTCCGAGCAAGAAACATCTGCCACAAATTACCTGATTAAAACTAGTACTGCATTAATTATATATTGTGCTTACTTAGAATGGTATGACATTATGCTATTTAATAAATTAAATCTTCAATAAAACACTTTACACACATTTCTGTTTCTTTATTCCAACAATAACCCTCATTACTGTGAGTAAAATAGTACTTCGTTGTTTAAAGAATTTAAATAATATTTTTAACAGCAGGTACATAATTTAGCATCGGATGAAAAAAGAAAACTTTAATCAATCAGTTTATATTCATGTAAACGCTTTAAAACAAACCTTTCTAGTTCACATAAAAATCTTAATTCTGTCATTTACTCATCCTCTACTTGTTCCAAACCTGTTTGAGTTTTTTTTCTGAATGCAAATGAAGATATACTGAAGAATATAGGGGCAAAAAAATAGCCACTATGATTCAACAATTCCTACTATTTACATGCACTCCATTGGTGCATGTAAATATGCTGCTTTTACACCCATCTGGTGAACAATCAGTTTTTCTTGTACAGCTATTAGCAATACCACTCTTATACTCGTCATGTCAGCAGATGGAGAAAGTCTCCTCATAGTTCACTCCCTTTTCTTATCTGTACCCTTTGGCAACATACCTTACTTTGTATTTGTCTGTCCCATCAATATTTGTCTTAATATCAAAAACAATTTACCCCCCACTAGATCTTTGCCTTCAGGTAGGTTGGTAAGAGTAAAGGTTGCATTTTCTTTTAACGACTGCATTTCTCCATCCACAGCTTTAACCCATTCACTTGCATTCACTGGTGTTACTGCCTCTTAGTATGTTTGTGGTACATTACACTCGAGTCTATATCAATAAGCAATGTTGATCACAACACCTTCCAATCCACAAGCATAATCACTTAAATAAGCTCACAGGATATCTCCTCACTTCTGGTTCATCTTCCACCAGTTTGTCTACAATGACCTCTTCCGTAGCACCTTTGGACTCAACTCTGGGTCTAATTCCACTCTCTATTATCATGCATCTAGCCATTACAAATGTTCTCCAGTTTCATTCAGCAGTGTCATTTTGGTGCCAAGAATAGTGCTGATGCCTCATGTCTAATTCTACTCTTACTTAGAAGTATTTGACACTTTCTCCCTGTGAATTCTGTACTATTGTCAGACCTGATATGTTTGACCCGTTCCATATGGAGACACATCGGCCAGGAATTTTTCAGAAAGTATACAAAAACTAGAATAGTCGTCTGTGAAGGATAATGCATACTTATGACCATCTTTGGGCACTGGGTCTATAAGCCCTGCTAAATCAGTGTGCACCATTTCTAGAGCTGCTTAGGCTCTTTCATCTGGCCCTCTATTTCTGGCTGTCTATTTCTAGTATGAACCAACTTTCCCTGTGTGCACAATGTGGAATGGCTTTATCTCTCTTACACTTAATTACCACATCTGTCCCAGAAGCAATGGATTTCAAAGCTTCATTTTCAGGACTTGTGGGGCTCATGTTCCTATGAAATATAAAATAGATTGAAACTTATTTGGGCTACAGTTCATTTGCCAGGATATAAACAATATTTATCAACCAAATAAACAAACAAACAAACAAAAATAACTAAATAGTTGTAAAGAAGCTCATAAAATTACTGAAGAACTGAATACATCTTTGAACAACGCACACACACATGATTAGATTTTATACATTGTATAATGTAAGCATTGAGCTGTTATTTGAGTGTAAATTCAGAATGTGCCACTTACCTTTTAAGTCTTCAGTGAAAAAGTAGGATGAGAAATGGCCTCAGTAAGCTTTTCTTTGAATGTTGTTGTTGGTTAATAATCCCAGTGTGGGAATCTACAAATGTAGTTTGTCCTCCAAAGTTGTTCTCTTTACTCAGCAAAATAAGCCAATGAAGATTCTGTCAGGAACCCTGAATATATAGATACAACCCTGCCGAGCTACTGGATCTGATTGGATAAGACTCAATTGGCCTCCATTAATGCTGGTATAAATATGCAAGTGAGCAGTCGGGGAGCAGTGAAGACTCAAGCCACATTACTGTGGGGGAGGGGAAGTTCAGCAGCTTTACGAACCATAGTTTTACAGAGAAATAATGATGTACTGGGAAAATAAATTGACTTTAGCTATCATCATTTGTGTTGGTGCTGTTGTTGTGTTGTGGGCCTATTGATGGAAGCTTTGCCAAAACATCTCATGCTCTTTTGTAAAAGTGTTTAGTAGTACTTTTAAACATATTTTATGTTGATTCATGTTGTGGCTGCTGCATTTTGTAGTCAATTTTGATACACTTATGTTGAGGTATTTTGATTTGAAACACTTTTCAATGTATTTTTCCCAAGCCTGATATATATAAGGTTTACCACGGTTTGGAAAAGTCAAGGTTTTAAAACCGCAAAACCTTTTGTTTTACCGATCTTAAGATATTAGTAAGGGTTATCCTAATATATCCAAAGATGCCATTTTAAATTGTAAAGAAATCTATGTTTTTGAAACAAATGAAGACAGCAGAAGTCAATTATTCACTTTCATTATTTAGCCTGACATGTTTACTGCTCCAAAATGTTTCTTATATAAAATATATTTTGCTCAAAGGGAAAAAAAAAGTTTTTTTACCCAGACATTTAAAGAGAATCTATTTTAGAGCAGTGATCAGAATATTGAGAAACTTTGATATTTTTTTATCCAAGGTTATCATACCGTCAGAATCTTATACCGACCCATGCCTACAATGGAATACACAGGAGTAACTGTATTAGCCTAGACCAACAGGTCAACAAAACTTCTGGCAGTAATTTGCAAAAGCTTGTATTTGACTATTAACACCAACATTATGGTTTAGAACAATAACTTTCTAACGAGACCATTCATATATCCACAGCAAAACAGAAGCAAATTAGACATTAACACCCACTCCAGCCATTAGGAGTTCAGATCAGTAATCATGGAAGAACAAGCTGCTAACGAGACTTTTCATACCTCCATCACTCAGCAACATTAGCTAATTAGTAATGTTAACACCCTTTTCAGCCGGCCATTGAGAGTTTAGATCAGTATTTATGTAAGAACAAAACATATTTCAATAAAATGTCTTTATATATGTATATTATTCAAAATATATTTTGTTCTTACTAACAATATAAGCATAAATATATTAAGAATACAATCAACATTTAAAATTTCAGCTTACATACAAATGAATTAACTTTAAAAGATTCAATTAAAATAGCAAATAACTCAGGAAACAGTCGTTTCCAATTCTTCAAGAGTCCAGGTCCACTCGAGAGGTCTCCATGACCTCTGACCTGGCTGGGTAAATCCTGAGGAAAAAAATCATTCGGCATACAGAAAAACAATCACACACAAATTACTCCAGTTTTATTCCAGGGATGACACTGAGGTCATCATATAATCTAGACTCGTAAACATTCATCTTTATTAATAATCACAAGACATAAGAAAGGTTATGTGTTACTCCATCCAGCAGACATCCATCAATAAACCCACGCCATCAGTACATACTGTACATGAAAAAAAAAAAAAAAAAAAAAATTTTCTTTTTTTTATCTTTATCACCAAACTAAGCATAAATACACTCTAACATGTGTTACAAGCCTCTTTTTTGGTTGTTGTTGTTGTTTTTTAATTGGTGAATTTCAAGACCCTAACACATACTCTTATAATTCTACACTTCATCAGAAATCACTATTCACTACATATAGATTTATTAAGCTTTTATCTTTGAATGGAAACTAAACAATCGACTGTCATTTAACTTAATTTATTTTATCCTTGTCCTATCCTTTGTTTTTTGCTTTGTTAATCTGTTTCATATGTATATTTTCACCTAAATTGTGTATTTTTAAATAGATTTTCCTTCTATGTGTACTGTTTCAAACTTTTAAACGTGCAATCCTTTAAAAGAAAAAAAATACACTTCATTATTTAAAACATTTAAAGCTCTTTCAGAAAAGAGCAACGCTTTTCCCCTTCACTTGCAAAGTGATGTGATAGTTTCATTAAATAATAATAAGAAAAGGAAAATGACAGGGGAAAACAACTCAATTATCAGATTCAAATTTCCAGTCATTTCCCTTTTTCCATGTGATCAGCCGAGGACAAAACAGAAGGAATCCACAAATATCCACAATATGCTGGACAAAACACTGAAATAACGCCTCTGTATGAGAGCTGCTCTTTGAGGAGAATAAGGCAGCGAGCCTGATTAAAAATACTTTACAGTCAAATACAGTAAGAATTTATTTTAGCAAAAGACAAAAAGTAAATATTTTTATGACAGAATTCAGTGTAAAATGTAAGACATTATTTATAAAGACAGACAGGCCTGCAGAATTATTTTTAGAGTGTTTGAACATGAATGGCAGCCGTTGTTTTTGATCTAACAGCTGTATAACTACATGCTGAATGCTGTGAGTTTGCGTCAGGATGATACATGAGCTGACTTTTTGAGCAATGTTAGGCAGTATTACAGGGTCTGATGCCGCTTGGCTACTTTCATAAAATTGTTCATAAAAAAGTTATTTTATGTTTATTCATCAATATGATGTGAGGTCTAGTTATCTGCCTATCTCACCCACTCTCCTTCAGCTTAGTGCCTGATTTATCAGGGATTGCCACAGAAGAATGAACCGCCAATTATTCCAGTATATGTTTTACACAGCGGATGCCCTTTCAGCTGCAACCCAGTACTGGGAAACATCCATACACTCTCACATTGACACATGCACATATACACTAATTTAGTTTATCTTTGGACTGTGGGGGAAACTGAATATTTACAGTACCTAGCTAATGGAATTAAAACATGCAGTAGTAATGGGTACTTTTTACTTAAAGAGCACATATGTTACCCCTTTTGCAAGATTTAAGATTTTGCAAGATTTAAGATAAGTCTTTTGTGTCTCGAGAAGTTGTCTGTAAAGTTTCAGCTCAAAACACCCATCAGATTATTTGAACCTTTTAAAATGTTGGCATTTTCTGCTTTAAAAATTGATTAAACATTTTTTTTTCAAAATTGATCAAGTTCAAATACTGAATATCTGAGAGCAGATATATTGTGTACAGTGGAAAATGAGGGGGAATGTATTAATAAGTCATGACTGCAACAGTAAGTGGCACTTTTATTTTAGCGTGGCGCGTGACGTCATAAGGCTGCGCCGCTCCGGCGCTGTGATTCAACTGGAGTGGAGAAGAAAGGTTTGCTTTAAAGCTTTTACATGAATATAAATCGATTGATTACAGTTTTAGGTTTTTCACCCGATGCTAAATTATGTACCCGTAGTTAAAAATATTATTTGAACCCTTTAACCAACTTAGTACTATTTTACTCGCAGTAATGAGGGCTATGCTGTTGACAATATTATTTTAACCCTTTAACCAACTTAGTTCTATATAATATTTTAACTACACCTTTACTTAAAGAAGCATTAAAGGGGTAGTTCACATAAAAAATACAATTCTGTCATTTACTCATCCTCTGCTTGTTCCAAACCGGTTTAAGTTTCTTCTGCTGATTGCAAATGTAGAGAATACAGGGGCAGAAACAGCCTCTATGGTTCAACAGCTCCTACTTTGGACATGGCTGCTTTTTTCAACATTTTCTGGCACACAAAGTGTTCTTGGAACTCGATTAAAATTAAATTACTGAAGTCACATCGACTGTTTGACAATGTTTTGGTTCCTTTTCTGGGCTTTGAGCATCTCTAGACTCTTGCTGTCTATGACAGATGAGGAAGCTCTCAGATTTCATCTAAAGTGTCTTCATTTGTGTTCTGAAGACAAGCAAAGTTCTCAGAGGATTGAAACAACAGGTAGAGGGACAATCATGCCTGAGTGCCTAGTGTACACTATAACGCACGCCTCCCACCAGTGCTGATATACAGCCACATCGCTCTGCTACTCGAGTGATATTACTCATATATTCATTCATTTTCTTTTCTACTTAGTCCCTTTATTAATCTGGAGTCTCCACTGTGGAATGAACTGCCAACTTATCCAGCACATATTTTACGCACTGGATGCCATATACACTCATTTACATACATGTACTACATTTTATTTACTACATATATTTACTAAATTTTAGCTTACCCAATTTATCTATAGCGTATGTCTTTGGACTTGGGGGAAACCAGAGGAAACCCACGCAAACATGGGCAGAACATGCAAACACCACACAGAAATGCCAACTGACTCAGAGGCTTGAACCAGTGACCTTCTTGCTGTGAGGCAATCATGCTACCCACTGCCCCACTGTGACGGCTCATATTCAAATTAATACAATACAAAGAGGTCCCTATTCCATTGTAATTATTTGAGATATCAAACTGGTATTGGTGAAGAACTATGCTTACTAGTGGTTGTTTTTTAAATGTGAAAAGGCACCATACAGATGTAATGATTATAATGATTTGGGGAATCAAGCATGTATTGTTATAGACACCTCTGCTTATTTGTCTTTAGAGATGTAAGGCAGGTCCTGTTCATGTAATATGCTTTAGGCTATCAAGTTGGTATTGGCATGAACAGCTACACCTGTTAACAGGTTTCTTACATGTAAAACAGGCCTATTCAGTTAATGGTCTGGCCTATCAGGCAGCTATTGATAAAGATGATTGCACATAATGATGAGCATTTATTTAAATGAAGATGAGACACAAATATTTAAAATTCATTGTTGCAAACAAGTTACAGGATTAAGTGCAGTTGTTGTTTTAGAGATGTCCACCACTGTAATCACACCATGGTGAAGAAGAAGTCTGAGAAATGCTGTAGCTGGTGTAGGTGTAGCAGGTTAATCACAGTAAAAGTTATGCCTTGTGTAGATATGAAAGTGAACTCTTGTCATTGAATTACCCTGTATAAACTGCCTATACAATACATTTTACTTGTGATGAAATTATTTTCTTATTATAAATATATAGATGCATGACAGGGCGCCACGGTGGCCGAGTGGTTAGCACGTTCGCCTCACAGCAAGAAGGTCGCTGGTTCGATCCCCGGCTGGGCCAGTTGGCATTTCTGTGTGGAGTTTGCATGTTCTCCCCGTGGTTGCGTGGGTTTCCTCCGGGTGCTCCGGTTTCCCCCACAGTCCAAAGACATGCGGTACAGGTGAATTGGGTAAGCTAAATTGTCCGTAGTGTATGAGTGTGAATGAGAATGTATGGATGTGTTTCCCAGAGATGGGTTGTGGCTGGAAGGGCATCCGCTGCATAAAACAAATGCTGGATAAGTTGGCGGTTCATTCCGCGTTGGCGACCCCGGATTAATAAAGGGACTAAGCCGAAAAGAAAATGAATGAATGATAAAAGTGCATCATCATAAATTGTAAAATAAAAAACAACAACAAAAAAAAACATCTTCATAAAGTATGAACACTTAATAATAAAAAAAATTGTCAAAAGATTTGTCAAAAACACCTGTGCAAAATTAGACTGGTATTGTGATCCAGGGTCACAAATACACTTTACTTTGTAAAACTTGAAACTGTATAAGTTCTTCAGATAAGATGTTTGCATTATTGGCGCTAATCATCTCATTTTCACTAAAATTATAAACTTGATACAGATTTGGGACAACAGGAGTATAATATAAGCAGAGAATTGTGTCACATCCTGTCAGGGTTCTGCCACTGTGGTCTTGTAAATTACCACGAAACTTGACACATCTTCTCACAAACTGTGACAAGAAATAAAACATGTTTGGCAATTTCTATGTGTAGGGACACTGTTTAAAATACCTGTCCAGAATTTTGTGGACACAATCTTTAAGGTCTTTCCCTCCAATTCTTGCCAGCTGCAACACCTTTAAAAGACAAATAAATTCCTGTTAGAAAACATTAGACTTTAATACACTTCAGAGTTCATCTTTTCCAAAGTCAAATTTAGGCACTGTAAAACACTTCCCAAGTGGATTTTTAAACTTCAAGCACTTTACATATTTATACATCTGTGGCCGGTTACATCAGCAGTACATAAGTTAAAACATAGCCTAGTTGAGACTTATAGTGACACTAAAGCCTCGGTCAGATTACACGGTTTTGCCACGATTTTCTTGTCGTAGGGCGTCATAGAGAATCGTCAGCGAGGACAGCAAATAGGCATTGTGACACAAGATTCAATCGTGTCTTCTGGTGTAATGTGGCATAGTTCAGGACAACCGATTCCATGCCTGCTATGCCTCACGACACCATCGCAGAAAGTCTAGCATGTTCAATTTTTTTTCTGGTCCTTTACGACGAGTTACGTCATGTGTGTGAGACGGCCCATAGGAGCACATCATTTAGACCTTCTGTTATCTCAGTGGTGCTGCCATTAATGTCAGGGTCAGGTAATCAAAAAATAGGCTGCATATTTACTGATGAGTTGGTCATCGGTGGATATGACCAGTCATTGGCTACGCAATCGTTAAATACCTTCTATAAAATATTAAGGTTATAAGCTATTTTATCTGACAGTCTGGCACAAATATGCCCATATCTCCATTCTCACAATGAGTTTTTGAGTTCTTGGGGCACCTGCAGGATTTTATTCAAAGGTACACACATATCCAACACCACCCCACCTCATCAGCCCTTTCTTATTTCTGTCTCAAAAAACACTGATGCTTGCTGTCAAAGACTACATTTATCCACTGCCGCGAGTGAGACCGAGAAAATGAAAGCATGTCATTGTATTTAAACAATTTAAATTATTAATTATAATTTTATTATATATACTTGCATTTTTTATTTAATATTAACAATATTAAATTATTAATCCCACCATGCAAGTACATGCCCACTTTAAAACACACAAACGCACACCTTTATTTATTTTCATTCTTTCTTGCTTTGTCAGTGTATGGTAGTGTATACTGTTTTATAATCAATCTAAATTATTTTTAAAAATAAATAAGCGGCATTAATTCGCGCCCTCTCATTGTGCTCTTTTTTGTTAAATACATTGTAAAAGCCTGTCCTGCTTATTCAAATGTGTAATTAATAGTAAAAACAGTTTAATATAGTTTTTATAGTTAATATAGTTAATATAGTTTTTAGTTTAATCTCTGAAACTGCGAATATTTAACTTTAACTTTATTTAGGCTGTTTTATTTAACAATCCAACACAATCTCACCGCAACTCATGTTTTGGTAATGAAGCATGTAGCAGGCTTGTTTTAAAGTGCATCTTGAAGGTTATTCGTTATTCTTTTTTTTGTCTAGTTGTTAAATGACCAACGAAAAACTTACGAACAGCTGGTGCAACCACCCTGTACTTCTTAATCACCTGATATCAGTCGCTATACGTTATATAATTGTTTAGTATACTAAATGTAAAATTTTGATGGCATGTTTCAGGCATGTGATCATACAAGAACAAAAAAGAAGGAATAACCACCCCTCCCCCTTAAATATGAATCAAAAGTAAATCAAAACCTTTCATCATAGTTGTCCTAAAACTACTGAACACCTATCCCGTGGATCTTTATTTAAAGGGCTATTATACAGAATTTGTGTTTGTGACATTCAACAGTGAAGAAATTGTGCGCAGCTGTGCAACAATGCACACACTGGCAATTTCCAAATCTTGCATATTGACAGCAGCTTTCTCATACTTGCATTTTAGGTGTACACCATATCATTATATTACGTACAACAAGGACTATATCCCACAGACATAAAAACAGGGGGAAATCTTTAATTATTAGGTAGAGTCACTTAAAATCACTCTAAATGATGTCCATAACAAAGCAAAACAGTTAAGCTCACTCTCATGCACGTTGAACACTGAAGCTGTACCATTCATGTTATGTGGTTTGATGATGACGATGATACTCACTACGATCCCTCCCCAAAACATAAAATTATTTGGATTTACACCAAAGTCGTTAAATACAGAAATCTGCATTTATATCAAAAAATCACATGCCTGATGTTTGCCACAAAGCCGGTAAAATACTGTCTTATATTACCTTAAATGTAATTTACTTAAATATCATCTTTCATCTTACGTTTGGCCTTTCAAGCACTTTTAACAAAATCTAAGCACTTTTCAAACCTTGAAAAAAGTCATTATTAATTAGAAAAAAATTCAAGCATTTTTAAAGATTTCCAGCACTCGTAAGAACGCTGGTTCTTCACTGATATATGACAGAGTGTGTCTTGTATATCATACCAGGGAATCAAAAGCTTGCTTGTCCTTAAGGCGTTCTTCCTCTCTGTCAAAGTCCTCCATCGTCTCCAGCTGCTCTATATGTGTGGATGAGCACTGAGGTTCATTTCTTCCCAGCCTTCTGACCTCTGTGTGGATATTCACCAATTTAAACAAGACTTTTTTCTGGAACTCTGAAATTAAAAAGAAAAAACCAATTAATTCCTCATGTAAGTTTATACTTATGACAAAAAGCCAATAGGAAAATTATGCTATTGTTATACCAGTTCTATCTTAAATACTTACTTGCCATATCCATTGGAAATCTGTCCGTTTCGCTATGAGGCCCTGTACGGCTGGATCCATGTGCAGACGACCTACTTTGCTCTGAAAGAGTCCTTGTGGGAGTTTCAAAATCTGAAACACAAAATTAGTCAAAAATTACTGTTTTTGGTAATAGTGAACATAGCTCATGTATCAAGTTTTGTGCATTAGACTCATTAAGTTTGGATGACTTAAGCAGCCCCAATGTGCAATTCTTGCTTCTGCTGCATCTGTCATTCAAGCTCAAATGGTGCAAAAACACTCCTGTTACAATTAATAACCCTATTTATACTGTATGATGGACAAACGTCTTACCACTTATCCAGCATGTTTTGTCTCAGACAAGACCAATGAGCCGATCACAGCCACTGCAGTTAATGCTTGTATTTATACCAGTCATGCCATGGCACATATGTTATTATGTCCCAGACTCTCCATGCTGCTTTACATAATGTAAGTGAATTTCTGACAGCAGGCGATATCTCTAACATGATACCATCTTCTATGCTCAAGTATGTGGTTTGTTTAACACAAAAATGGTTGTATTTGTTATAAAGTATTGTTTATAAAGTCTTTGTTCAAAATATCTATTTCTGCTACTTTGAAACATATATGTTCCTGCCTCTAGAAACAGCATAAAGGTTTGAATGAATACTGTCCTGAAAGAAATCGCTGTGCCTGCCCTGCTTGCCTTGTTGCATGTTGGTGTTTCTGGACCGGTCACTGTGCCTGGACTGCTTCCTGTGCCGATACCATTTGCTGTGCTGGGACCCATCACTGTGCTGTGATTCATCACTGCGGCTGGACTGATGACTGGGCCCAGCACCTTGAGACTGGCTGGCAGTTTCTGAAAAACAAAACATTTCATTTCATTTATAAGCTTCAACTTTATTCACATGAAATGTTTTTTTGGTTCATACATATAGTTAGTAGTTGAACACCAATCTGTCCAGAATATGGAAAATAGCAAATGTACATTGTAACAATGAATTGAAAAATACATGCTGAGGTCTATTTAGATAATTCATTCATTTTCTTTTCGGCTCAATCCCTTTATTAATCTGGGGTTGCCACAGCGGAATGAACCACCAACTTATCCAGCACATGTTTTACGCAGCGGATGCCCTTCCATCTGCAACCCATCTCTGGGAAACATCCATACACACTCATACACTATGGACAATTTAGCCTACCTAATTCACCTATAGCACGTCTTGTGGGGGAAACCGGAGCACCCGGAGGAAACCCACGCGACCACGGGATTAACATGCAAACTCGAGCCAGCGACCTTCTTGCTGTGAGGCGAACGTGCCACTCACTACGCCACTGTGGCGCCATATCAAATAATATGATCATTATTAAGCTGCTTAAATGACAAACTACATGTTCTTGCATATGTTTGAGAATCTGAGTTTCAAAATTTTAGGACGTTTGTCAATGTAAGCAGAAAAGTAAAAAGAAACAAAACACTATATTGGGGCTGCGGTATGTCATACATTGTATGAGAGTAATTGATGCGTTGTTGGGGGATCTTACAATGCTGCATTCCACATAATAGTCACCATAAGTAACTCACACAGGGGGACAGCTATAGAATTTGGAACTTACGTGTGAAAGGGTTAAATCCAGCAGACTCCTTCTGGATGGATTTTGATACCTTAGATGGTGGAATAGGAAAGGATGGCACCTTTATAGCATCTAGACAAATGCAGAATTTAAATTAATTGTAAGCATCTGTTGTAAAAAAAAAAAAAAATCTAATATATATATATATATATATATATATAATATAATATATATATATATATATATATATATATATATATGGTTTTAACTTTATAATCGTACAACTTTGCAATTATAACAATTAGATATGCAATGTCAGCAGTTCATTGTTACCTGTCATGTTCTCTTCGTCCTCCTCCAAATTGTCAGATTCTGTAAGTTTACAAATTTAAATATTTAATTACACGCTACTTATTATTTAAAGTGACCTGAAACTTGAGGGGCTTTTAAGCATACCAAGAACATAATCATCAAAACTGCGCTTGGTCTTTTTTCTTCTATTCACTTTCTCATCTTCCTCCTCTTCTTCCTCAACATGACTTGTCATGTCATATGCATCACATTCAGTAATGCTTACTGTAAGGTTAAAATCACAAACAGTACAATTAAAATAAAAAATACTTTCCCCTTCGGGAGGGGAACTTCAACAATATGTGGAAGACTTCCACTATGGGGATTTCGTCAGAATCCAATTATCAAAGATAATCAGTATCAAAAGTGCGTATACACAGTGGCCGGCGGTCGAGTTGGGTTCTTGCCTGGAGTCCTTTGAGTCCGGTCCTCCAAGAACGGTTTGTATCTAAGGAAGCAAGTATCCTAAAAGACCAACATAGTCGTATAGCGTGTCTTTTTCAAGATGTCGTTCTGACCATGCGTTTCTGAATGTGGTGGTTCCCTGTCCACGGATGATGGGCACGAGCACTGCGTTTTAAGTCTGGGGGTCCAGCATGTTAATGTGGTGCTCGCGCACAGTGCATGCCGTCATTGTAATGTCATGTCTGTTGCGCAGCTAAGATCGCAGCTTGCTCTTGCAAAAGGGTGAGTTGTCCTCCACTGCAGTTGGCACTCGGGCAACATTGCTGCGCACCCCTCACCAAAGACATGGTAAGGTTTTTTCGTTGTGGTGTTTTCCGTAGATTTCCCCATAGTGGAAGTTTGTCCACATAGCATTGAAGTTCCCCTCCGGAAGGGGAACGCTCTGGTTACTAAGGTAACCCTCGTTCCCCAAGGGGAAGAAGAGAAATGCTATGTTCCTTTGCAACAACGATTGTCCCTTAGCTGTTGAGCGTGAAAGTCTCTTCAGCTAGAAAAGGATGCACTTCATTTCATTGGCCCATTTTATACTCTTTCAGATGACTGGATTCTGATGAAATCCCCATAGTGGAAGTTTTCCACATAGCATTTCCGTTCCCCCCTCGGGGAATAAGGGTTACCTTAAGCTGCTTTTCCACTATCGTGCCAAACCGTTCTAAGAACAGTTCGGAACGGTTATGGTTGTTTCTCCACTGAGCCTGGAACGGCGCGGCACAATTACAAACCCTTCTCGGCCCGGAATTCTCGGCATGGTTAGACAACCGTGGTGAACTGTGCCAACTGATTCTGCGTGTTGACGTCGCGGCTCTGTTGCCAAGCTACCACAGCAGGCTCAGCGGAAGCGCGCTAGTCAACAGACAATCACAAGCAAACTACACTGCATTTAATATAAAAAAAATTATACAGGTCTAAGCGATAGATTTGAAAAGGGTTTTAAAACCATAGAGCAGTCTGTGGCAGAGAAGTCAATCACCAAGTTCTTACGAAATATTTTATTTATTAAAGTTATTATGTCATTGACTTGAATAGCCTAACCATGTATAATTCCTAACCAGTCATCTAAAGTTTTAAAATAATAAAATAGCCTATTATTTTATTTGTGGCTAGAGCTTGATTCATTTGATTGACATTCTACGTAAAGAGACCTTTACTTCGCCTGACTAAGCGTGAGTTTATTGCATGCAGCGCTGATTCTGTAGCACAAAAACTCGCTCTGATCCAGGTGAGAACTTTTTTTTCTGTTGCGCATCGTATAATGCGAGTAAGACACGCTTAACATCATCGATGCCCACAATCCACAACATCACTATATTGTTGAACAATGAGGAAATACTTTTACTTTTTATTAAAATCTCAGACGGCTTGTTAATTTAATACCAGCTAGACCACCTGAAGGACAGCGCGCTGTAATGTCGGCCGTCAAAAGGAAAGTCAACCTTTTCTTTTATTTTTGAACTTTGCTTGAAAGCTTTACGGAGGGGCACTGTGGCCGTCCAAGGTATGATTTAAATAAAAGCCTGTATATGCACCAATAATCAAGTCAAATGAATAAATGAATTAAATAAATATGCATTCTTAAATCTCTGTATTGCTTTTACTAAAAAAAATTCAGTAAGTTTTGACATGTTTTATAAAAATAAAATGAACAATTTTCATCATTTCAGATATAAGCCATTATATGATTCAGTTATACATAAGTTTGACATTTATGGGGCATAACATGTTTCTGTGTTTTAGTTTTTTTGTTCTCGGTGATCTTTAATATATAAAGATATATATACATACGCAAAATATTTTCTAAAACGTCAAGCAAGACTTTTTCTATAGCTTGTTTTTTAAGACAAACATATAAATAAAATAGTAAAAATAAGATGATAAAACTACAAAGATAAAAGAGCAGCATTTTGCTAAATATAATATCCTTTATATGCTGATGTGTTGTTTCATATTTGTTTTTTCATTTAACTTGATGCATTCGTTATTTAATTTTTGAATACTGAAACAAACAACAGCCACTGCTTAAAAGTTTTTTTTTACCCTCAAAGTGTATATTTCCTTATCAACTTTTGATACAAAACCGCTGTTATTTAATTTATTGTTAAAATGAAAGCATTTAAGTGCTATTTCAACTAGTGAAAGTGCCCGCTCACTTTTGACAAGGCCTGTCCCAAAATATATGTCTGCCACTATAATACAAATGCACTATTATTGTTGCATTATCATTGTTTATATTTCTGTTATGTACGGAGATTTGAAATATATTATTTATTCCACCTCCAATCACTTTTAATCATCACGTTACATTTTAATTTGCCCAGAGCTGCGCAACATATGACCTCTAAATAAATACGGGTGCTGTGACATGTAGCTTTATTTAGCACCCCGTTTGAGAGAGCTGCATAACAGTGCATGTAGTCACATGGTTGCTTTCGCTTTTATGAACATGAAAAAACTAGTTTCCGCTTTTATTTAAATTTAATTGAACAAAGGGAGCCGTTTACATTGCATTACCAAGGCAACTACTGATGTGTTTTGTGTAACATTTCAAAGAGCTTTGTTGCGTGACATTTCAAAGAGCATGATAGTGGATAATGAAACCGTATCCGTGCTGTATGGCCCTGTTTGGCACGGAACAGTTCAGCATAAAGAACGGTTCAGCACGATAGTGGAAAAACGGCTTTAGTAACCAGAGCCTTACTACTCCACTTTGCTTAAATGATAAAGCTATTCGCTAGCACATCTAAGTTTAACTTTATTTTTCTCATTTGGTTGCCTTAAAAGCAAAGAATGCAATTATATAATTTTCAACAATGTTACCTGATGTCATTTTGCGCTTCACCAAGGTGAATGTCATCCAGTCATCCTGAGGGGAAAGTCGATTCGAGAAAGCTGCCTTTTCCTTTTTTTTTTTGGCCATCTAATGTTTTTTTTTTCAGCATCAATCCAGTTATCTGGCACAGTTCCCTCCACTTCCTTACCATGCTCCAACCACACAGCTCTGGCATACATATTCTGGAAAGAAAAACATATTCAAAAGGTTTTAGCATGTTTTCAATGTACATTTTTAAAGATATATATATATATATATATCCTATACATCCTGGACTGTCTATCATATCATCAGTATCAATATCATCAGTATGCTCACTTTGTATTTATAGGTGCTTTCTGAGTGATCAGTCGTTTATTAGAATTGCTGTTGATATTTGAAATAAACAAAACATTTACCCCCAAAAATCACCTCAATCATGACACCTCTGATCATGACACAAAAACAGTAATATACTAATCTCTCTAGTCTGTCTTTAATGAGCTGTTTCCTCCCTTACACACTGCATCACTGTGGAATGTAAACACTCCTTACCGCTTAATGGTACTTTGTGCGTGGTATGCTCCACCTTTAAATGCTCTAAACCTATTAGCCTTTTTTTTTTTTAAAACCAAAAATCTATTTGCAATTTAAATTGACATTTTACCCCACGCAGTTACTTTAAAATGTTGGTGACAATAAAATTGTTCAGAACAAGCTTTAAGTTCATTCTTTTTTTATTTTCTCTGTTGGGATTAGGTCTTCTAGTTTTATATTTTAACTGATATTGGAATAAATGGAATATTTGATTGATGGTAGCTACTTGTTAAAAATAATTCGTTTTATTTATTTTTTTATTAAATGAGTGGGTAACTACAGGAGCCCAAAACAGAGCTTTAAGAATGTTAGTGTGAAAAACACTTGATTCAGGTAAATCGATGTAAATTACACATTCAAGTTAAATAAAAATCAATTTATTGCCCAGTCGTACCTATGAGTTATGAAAAATTGTGTAGCACACCTCTACATAGAGCATGGTTGGTCAACATCAGTCCTGGAGAGACACAGTTTCAATGACTAAGCCCTAAACCTAATCAAATACACCTGAACAATATCAAGGTCTAGGTTACTACAGGCAGGGGAGTTTATATTAAGGTTTGAGCAAACCTATGCAGGACTGTGGATCTCCAGGACCAACTTTGGCCATGCCTTATGTAAGGGGTTAATTAAGAAAAAGTTTGCCAACCTTCAAGTTCTGTGTTCTATACTATGGAGGAGAGGTATGAGGACAGATCCACCATTTTCATAAGGGAGGCAGGCCACCTTGCGGAACAGATCACTTTCAAGTAGTTGTCGTCGTTTCATCCGGCTTTGCACATTTCTTGTGTACACTATATTGAGAAGCATGGCTGCATGGCTTCTCAAACCATGGCAATGTGTACCGCTGGTGCAGAACATCACATACCACAATGCCATCTCCTCTTCTTTCTCTGATGAATGCAAATTTTTCATCTCGCAAAAGAAAACAATTGTCCTTTTCTTTTGTAGAAAGAAACATTCGAGGTTGTGCTTCAGGCAGTGTTTTGGCCTTTGAATATTCAATCTCTGACAATCTCCTGGTCACCTGTGCTAGGGGATTTTTCCCACTCCGTACATGTTTCTTTATCTGCTGGAGATGGTTTTCAAAAGGAGAACCAGAAATATCATTCAACGAGCAGTTGAAGTGTCGCACATCCTCAGTAAGGTGAATCAGTCCATGTATGTTGTAAACTGAAAAATACTTTCCGTACAGGTCAGAACAGCGCATGACGAAGTGTGACACAAGTTCATGGGCATACTGAAGGTATGCATTGCGAGTGCTTTCATCTGACTCCAACATAATTGACATAGCTATTGTCAAAGATAGGAAATGGTAGTATCTTTCAGGAGATAACACATCCTTTAGCACAACTGGTCCTGTATACAGCAAAAACTGCCTAAATTCTGTGGCCTTCCACCGGTCCAGGTCTTCTAGACCCCGGGGCTGCCGAGCAAATTCACTAGGCATCTTTCCACAGAGTTTGTTTAGCTTTTGTGATATTTCTTGCTTTTGCCTTACAGATAAGCGGCAAAGTGTTGTGCCCCGTGTCAAGAATATTAGCATTCGCCGAACCACTCCCAAGTTTACCATATGCATGTAGTCTAAGACAAACGAGCTTACACAAGACAGTCCTGCATCAATGAATGGACTTACACCAGTTTGATGGTTCTTCCCACATAGCAAATGTTTTCTGGCCCAGCTCCGGGCCACACTATAACTTTTCCCTCGGCCCAAGTACCGCAAAGAATGACGGCCCTGAAGTGGCCCATAACTGGATTAAAGACAAGGGCCACACGTGGGCCATAACCGGCCCGAGTCTCAGCCAACTTATCACCCTTAACTGGCCCTGAACTGGGCCAAAACTGGTTCATTATTGGTACCGATTCCCAGCCATAAGTTAACCATATCAACGCCACCCTTTAACCAAAAGCCCCAAAACTGAGCCATAACTCAGCATACTGTTACCTAAATTATGTGAACAAACAAATCACAATAAATCTTAACTCTCAAAATGTGTTTATTTAACAATAATGCACAAGCTATAGAAAAATATAACAGCTAGAATTGTTTACATAACTGTGTGAATACTATTTTATTTGCCTAAACAACATTAGTTATAACTTAATTTAAATAAACACAGCACTGAAACAAATTACACTACCGGTCAAAAGTTTGGGGTAATTTTTATTTATTTTTATTAATTTCATTTAATTTAAATAAAATTATTCTGTTCATCAAGATGGCATTTATTTAATGTAAAAAAAAAACTGTTAAAATGTTAAATATTTATTTATTACTTATTGTATGTAGTTTCAAATGAAATTATTACTCCAGTCATTATTACTTTTATTACTATTATCATTAATAATTATTAATGATATGATAACAATAATTATTAATATCAGAGTTATTTCTGAAGGATCGTGTGACTGAAGACAGGAGTGATGGAGCTCAGAATTCATCTTTAAAATGACTGAAGTAAATAATTAAATTAACAACATTTCACAATTTTACAATGTGCACAGTATTTTTAATGAAATAAATGCAGCTTTGGTGAGCAGGATAAGCTCATTTGAAAACATTTAAAAATCCTACTGACCCCAAACTTTTGACACATAGTGTATGTAATTTTACTCAGAAAGCAGATTAAATTGATTACTTAAAACAGTAACACAATGTTTGTATGTGTGAGGAAGAATGTGATCCTAATTAGGACTCTGGCGATGAAGTACAGCTCTGCCGCCCCTCCTTCCTCCATCTCTATCGGGAGCAAGCTGAAGCCATCTTTGTACACTTGCTTCTATCTCCTGATCAGTGGCATGATGCGCTTTTTCTCACAGCAGCTAAAACACAAAATACAAATTTAATAGTACTAAACTACTAAGTACATATACAAAACAAACATTCATCCACCTACTGTAAATACATTTTGGCAAAATAATAAAAATTATCTTCAGGTTCAGTTTATTACCTGGCTTGTCAGAGTTTGACAAGAGTATTTTGACAAATTAATATAGCGAACAAAACCCTTAACTGTGGTGTAAGCAATGCACGGTTGAAGTACTAATAATGTAACACATTCAAAGCATAACATAGTGAATCAAAAAGTGCATTTAGATTATAAATGTACTGGACTGTGTTAAACTGTTGCTTAGTTATTGCATATGTTAATGTAACACAATAAGGACCTCCTACAAATACTTGTACCATAACAGTATGCAAAAAATTAACATTTAGAAAGTGAATTATAGTACCTTTTTAAAATAACAGTTGTAGAAATTGAAATGTTTAGACTGTAAAATTTTAAATACATACATTTAACACTACAGAGTTACCAAAAACAATGTTCCTTAACTGCAAGCTTTTAAAGCTGATCTTCCGTTTACTCTTCTACTCGTTTACTTTACATTTTTATATTCTTGGCCAGCGGGTTTGTCATTGTTGCCGTCATTATTCCCCAAACACCATCTCCTACTTACATTGTGAATTAATATTTAATTTATTAGTTGTTAAAATAAATTGGCAAACATTCACTAAAGCGGTGGTTCTCAATTTCTCTCGTGCCCCCCCGCCCTGCACATTTTGTATGTCTCTTATATTTGACAAATAAGGATCAGTTCACAAATCTCTTTGTTAAGGAGTTGATGATCTAAATCAGGTGTGTTAAGCAGGAAGATATACAAAATATGTAGGGCAGGGGGGCACGAGGACTGGAATTGAGAACCAGTGCACTAAAGGGATAGTTTAACCCAGGGCTCGACAATAAGGACTGCCCGATGGCCCGGGGCCAGCGTGCGAGACACTCGGGACAGTATACATGATGGTCACTGGCCCGGTCGGGCCAGTGCTGCCTTGTTATTAAAGTGAAATTTGGCTGAGACTGTTTATCAGTTGCGTGCAAATACAGGGTGCTTTAACACCCAGACGTTTGTTTGGGAACCTGTCTCGTTTGCCCAGTAAGCGCGGTTCGTCTAGCATTTGTGAATCCCGCAATAGCGCTCGGTTTCGCGGCAAATCAATTGGTCCGAGATCGCCTGTGTTAGGATGGTTGTTGCAGTACGGACGGTGTTGTGTGTAACACAAGTTGTTGATGTTCTCCAATGCGTGCAGCCGGAGAGTACTGATCAAATGTTTTGTGTCAATAAAAAAGTTACGCAACTATAACAGCGTTAACCGTCCATTCTATTTGGAATAAAGGATAGAATGAAACATCTTTGATGAGGTGATCTCGGCTCGATTGAAACGACCTAGAGTGGTTCGGTTTTACAAACAAAACAATCCAACGAACTGACGAAGCAGGCTATATCACAGTGTATTATTGTTTTGTAATAGCCTTATGAAGAGGGAATTATGAGTAGGGCGGGATATCATTCTTATCAGTAAATGTGCATTTCGTGTTGAATATGAAAGTGAAAGCATGCTGAAATATTACCGAGCGCTGTTTACCTGTTTGGAAAATTGAGCGAAATTGCCATCTGATCGTATTCATATTATAATCTTATAATATTTTGTATTAGGCCTGTTGTTTTGTTCATTTCTGCACTGACACCTTGAAAGAAAATCAACATTGATCTGATCTGACTGTAGTCCCAGTGTTTTGCCGAGAAACACCTTCATAGACTTTCATTAGCATTTTATTCTATATATACACACACACACACACACACACACACAAATCAAAGGCCATAGTTGATTAAAACGTAGACTAATCAAGCAAGAACAAGAAGTGAAATGCATTTTAAAACTAGGTTTACAAATTAATGAACAATAAAAATATTGACTGCGGTATAGATTGATGTAATGAGCCCATTTCTAAAACTAGGCATTTTGAAGAATTTTAAACAAATGAAAAACATAAAATTGTTATAGTTTTCAACTAAACCACACACTAAACACTTTACTTTAATCTAATCAGTGTTGTATTTAAATTAAATCTATTTATTAATTTAAATATATATCTTCTGTAAGGTAAAGGTCCAATTCATGAAACTCACCTCAGTCACTGTCATGTGTTGTCATAACTCTAATATTAATTTAAATACATTTAAGTTAATATATGCACATTTCAGAAGGGGTGCAATTTACGGCAGGGTGCGTTTCTTGGCACAACACCGCTTCATCTGTTATTTCTCTCTATAAGTTAAGTCTACAATGAATAATTCTAGCCAACGTTTTTAAACAGATTGATTAATTCAATAGAATAAATAAATTAATTAAAAGCGTATGTATACAATTATGTCTGGTTTTTGACACATTAATAAAAATATGTGGCTAAGAAACAGCTATTAACTACTTTTTTTTTGGTGGGGCCAGTGAAAATTTTGGCAGGGCAAGAAAAAATCTAAACCACTGGCCCGACCGGGCCAGTAGAAAAAATCCTTAGCGTTGAACCCTGTAACCAAAAATGCAAATTCTGTAATCATATCCTTACTTATACTAGTCTGTATGAGTTTCTTCCTTCTGTTAAACACAGGAGAAATCTTGGAAAATGTTAGTAACCAGACAGTAGATTCGACTGTCTGCTTACCAACATTCTTCAAAAATGTTGTCTGTTATGTTCATCAAAAGAACCAAACTTATATAAGCTTAAGATTAAATGATGAGCAAATTAACATTTTTCGTGAACTTCCTTTAAGAACAAGAACAAACATATTTTAAAACAATAAGCCTTTGGTAAGCCTAAACAAAACGGTTGTGTATTTATACATCAGTATCTGAAGTACAATGGGCTTACCAATCATTATGGATTATCTTCCTTTGGTCCATCGTCATCTCTTGATTTGTGAGAATGTTATGCAGAAGGGCTAAAACAGAAGCAAGAAATTATAATAAAACCACCAAAATCCATGTTACTCAAGATGTAAAAGTAGTACACAATAGTATTACTTTACTCAATTAAGAAAGACTTACAAATAAAAGCTTGAGGTCTTAATAGTCCTTGTGGCTGGTGGTAAACCCTCACTGGTGCAGATCATTTACCCTTCATACCAGCAGTCTGTCTTGTAGTCTGTTTTATAGCGCAATCACTGTCCTGTAAGAAAGAGAGAGACAAAAACGCATTAACATTGAATTTGCCTAGTCAAATATTTAATATAGGATAACACTGTAGCTCTAAATCTTTTTTTTATTATAAATTTGTTAGTAATTTTGTTATATGAAATCCTAAAATGTGAGTGCTTTTAGGGCAGAAGTTTCTAGCTTTTAAAGCTGCAATTTCAATGTTTTATCAATCAATTTGTATCCACATTTAAATACTTCAGATTTTTATTATTGTATCCATATTACATTCCCTTTAATTTGATAGGATAATACTAGCAACTTGTGTGGTTGTTCTCCTGGTTCAGTTTTGATGCAAGTGGCCAATTGTTCATGGAAACCCTAGATGTGACCTCTAAACATTACCCATGTTGAGAATTATTGTTTTTTAGACAACAATGAAATTCACATCATCCATATCATTCTTTCAGTGTCTTAAAAATAACCTTTCAGTTATTTTAATAGTTCAACATAATTATTTTTTGCTCAATCCCCTAAATATGGCACACATGAGATGTCTAAGGACATGAAAGAACTAAGCAGGAAAAAAGGAAACATGGAGCGTGTCCTCTTCATGTTAAACAAAAATTAATCCAGATTTGATTCTACATGACTGATACAAAATGCTAACAAATACACTATTTATTTGTAAAAACAGGGTTTAATACATTTTCATTCACCAGCCAACGTGGTTACTAAATATTTAAGTCACGGCCATTCAGAATGTCTAACTAAAACAAAAATATCAGAAATACCCAGATTTTCAGTCACAGAATTAGATATAACTAAATCTAAAACAGTTTCACTTTCAACTATATGAATCAATCACTTTTGCTGATTTCCCTGTGATTTCACATATCATTATAACAGGACATTGTTCTACACACTGGATAGCATTGCGCCTCGGACATCCCAGACCGGTCTTTCGCACACGGGTCGCGTCAATTTACTCGCGTTCTCAAGTTCATGGCGGCAGTGAAGCAGTTACTGTACCCTAAGCAAATGTTCACGTCAATAATGACACCTGAGTTTGAATTCGGTTATTTTAAAAAGCGCCAAAAACACGTTGTTGTTTAACATTTTAAACACTTACCTCAGCATGCGACCCGTTTGCACTTTGTTTTCAGGCTAGCGGTAGGGATTAATAAAAACATTACACAGCAAGAGAGTGATGAACACATCACAGACTTAATCTGTTTCGAACGATAACCCATATAGTTGCATATTTGCAGTAATGTTACATATATGTAGACAAGATAAGTTCACTTACCTGAACAGTAGTTGTCTGACAGACGTTTTCTCTCTTTAGCTTGTAAAAAAACATTTCAAACGACGCTGCATCACGTGAACGTCACCCACCAACCAGAAAAGCTACTGTTACCATGGAGATCGCGCCAACAATTGATCATCCAGTCAGCTTTACGTATTTTCAAATATTTAAAAAAAAAAAGTAGACTAACAGTTCTGGTCAAGTTTTTGACATGAGTTTGTGGTGCTTAAACTAAAAAGTATGGAAAACTTTTTACATGTGAATTAATTGTGATTATTGTTATTATTATTATATATTTAAAATCAAATTAAAATAAATGAACAAATAATATTTGTTAATGCATATTTGCAAATTTAAAATGCATATATGGTAATGCACATTTAAAATGGTTATTTGTTCAGGTAAAATAGATTATTTTTTATTATGTAATTTTGTGACCCTTTCTGAAAAATGAAAGTAACCATTGTCGGCCCAGATCCGGCCCACATCTGACTCACATGTATTTTAAATATTAGGTATATTTCTCTTTTTTGTTTTAACCTATAGCTTATTTCACTGACTCAAAACAATTATTAAAGCAATTATTATTAGTAGTAGTAGTAGTAGTATAAATCTTGCCTGGATATTGTGGATATCGCTACACTGATCTGGGCCACACACCTCCCACCCACAATTGGCCCAAATGTAGTTTGCCGTCATGCATCCAGTGCCGTGATTGCCATGCATGGCCCACATTCGGCTGACATTATGCATGCCAGTGCCGGCAGTGCGCCAGCAGTGCCACAACGAGGCCACATTTGGGCCAAGTCTGTTTGCTATGTGGGTTGTAAGCTACTGCACTGAAAGCTTCATCTGTTCGCAAGGCGCATCCCTGTTCATTAAATACCACTCTTCTTGTGATGTAAGTACCTTTGATGATGCACCGCTCACAACTGTGATAAGCATTATGATTCTTAATGCGTTTCAGATAAGCTCTTGCTGGTGCGTCACATATCAATGCTTTAACATGAACACTGTAGGTCTTCTCTTCATGTATCAGCCCATTGTCTGTGAGATGCTTCCACTCCAGCAAAAAATCATCAAGATATTCCTCAAGAGGATATGGTTTCTTGTCCCCACAAAAGAGAGCTACCACAAATGGATCAAAGTTGTGAAAACTAGACTTTACTGCTTTTGAATAGTGGTACACCACTAATATTGATGCTGAGGTTTACTGAATCATGATCATTTCTGAAAGTCGTTGTCTGACTTAATAAATGACAAATCCCTTTTTCTAATCCATAATAAATGTATTGCCCACTACATTTCAGCTCATGGTGTAGCTAGGAGTGTCCTTGCATCCTTCGGTAGCAGGTGTCCTTGCTTTCGTAATATTGCCAATAATTCATTTAAGGATTTTTGTGTGGTTTTGTTTTTTGTAGACCATTGTCTTAAGTTCTCTTGCTATGTGGGTTGCTATGTAATTTACTGGCAGATATATCGTTTACTGATTTCTGACTTTCATGGTCATCATCAGTGTCAGAATGCAGTAACAGATCCATTTCTGCCTTCCTTTTTCACCATGCTTTTAAATAAGCCATCTGTAATACAGTTTGATGTAGGGCTGTGCGATACTGCAAAATTTAGTATCGATCCGATATCAAGTAAATACAGGGCCAGTATCGGCGATATTGATACCGATACTTTTACATTAAAAAGCATGCACTTAAACCTAAATGTACTTTTCTGTAGGGGAGAACAGTGTGTGATCATTTATGAGTTGAGTGTTCTCAAAGCAGCTATAATTAAATGCATATGTTAAATCCCAGGACAATTTTCAAACTCTTTTAAGCCAAATAAAAACATTTTTATTATCGTAACGATCTGGATTTGCAAACACAAACTTATTATTAGAGAACAATGATTTTTTAAAAACTTTGCTTCAGTCTGGGGTTTGTTTTCAAGTGTTTTTTCCTACAAACACACTACAGCAAAAGAAAACTGGCTTAAAATCCCCTTTTAGCTGGTGAAAAACCTACTGTTCTAATCATGTATATTTTAAAATTCCAAATACTTATTACAGATAGCAGGTTTTAATGTGCTGAATATATTGGCTATATTTAATTGGCCTGATGATGAAAGTAACAAGTTCAAGTATGACCAAGTATTCATTTTGCTTTTTTTTTTCAAATTGGCATCAACTAATACAGAATGTCCTATATAACTCAAACATTAATTTCACCACTGTAGCTAGCTACCTGGATATTCATTGCCTCTCCGAAATGACTCGGCCAGTGAGCTCTGTCTCAGGGCTGGCACTGCTGGGGGTCTGTCTGGAGAATTTGCCTCCTCTTCTTTTTTGCAGCTCGGCGTTCTCTTTTTCGTGTTTTTCTGTTTTATGTGTTTGTGTAGATTTGTGGTGTTGCCGCAGTATCGAATAGACTTTCTACAAACATCGCAGTTTGCAATATTTTCGTTTACTTCAGTAAAATAACTCCAAACAGCGCTCCTCTTTCTTTCCGTCATCTCAGAATTAGCAAAAAGTGCTCGCGCTTTGGCGCTGCTGAGTCACGTGACGAAAGAACAACTAGAGCAGAGAGGAACAACAGCGCATACGAGATATAAAAGGAGTGGGGCATTTAGGATTTATGTCCGCTCTTTTATGAAACAGGAGCAATGTACTTTAGCGTAAATTAAATAAAAGTATCGATCTTGGAAGGCTAGTATCAATCCGATATCAATACCAACGTTGGTATCGATACTATCGATATTAGGATCGATCCGCCCACCCCTAGTTTGATGTCAATGTTGTGGTTTTAGGTAAATGCTAAAGTTACATTTGTGCACCAATGCATATGGTTCCTTTCACTTTAATCAAGCCTATTTTTATGCATTTTGTTAGCTTGTTAAATAGCTAATATCTAAATGTAAATTAGCCTATTGTGGTTTTAGGTTCACATGCTTGTTTTTAGATTTTGTATATTTAATGTATACATATTGATATTTTATAAACACACAGACACACTGTCACGTTCAGAAGAAGTGAAGAGTCAGACATACAAAAAGCAGTGTTTATTTACTGTCTCTAGGATGTCACAAGTAGAAGGCAATAACTTGGACGAAGGCAAAGGGTTAGGGATCCGCTCAGGTGAGGCATATCAAAGTACTTGAAAGTCACTTCCCTGATAGGAGTTATGTTGAAGATTATCGTTGAGGACAGGAGGGTGTCCAAGACGAGGTAGAAGATAGACGAGGTGGAACGTGTCCATATGTGATACCCGACGAAGGGCTAGTGGCAGAGTGGGGCTTTTATGGGTGATGGTTAATAGGCTGGTGATGGTGCACGGCTGGAAGCTGGTCTCGGTGATTGTGATTGAGGAGCTGGGGATGTTACACATACACACACACGGAAAAAAAAACAAATGTTCATTTACATAATATATTATTTAAAGAGATTATAATACAGGGCTTGAAATTAACCTTTTTGCTTGGTAGCACTGGTGCTCCTAACTTTAAAAATTTAGGCGCACCAGACAAAATGTAGTCGCACCCATCAATTCTGAGCTCCGTTGCTAAGTTTTATATAAACAGATTTACTGCATTTCAAATCAACACTATTCAAAACTAACAAGTAAAAAAATATACATGCTTGCGTGAGGAAAATATGTCTCAACAAAATCCCGTTATCACAAGAAAATATATTTTTAGAACATAATTGAGTGACCAAAAGATACATGGACGGACCGCTCACCGGCCCTGCAGCACTACTGGACATGAATGAATCTGTTAACGTGCTGTGTTCTCACGGGTGATGTCTGATATTGCACCGTTGCAGTCCCACTTTATATTAAGTGTCGCTTATACCTGTGAACTTACATGGTAACTAGATGTGTAAGTAGTATGTAACTAAAGTGTGTGTACACACTGGTACATAGTATTTACTTGTGTAATACTGATGTAACTACACTCATGTAACAACCCACTGAATAGTATGTGGAAGTACAAGTGTGTAACAGGACAATGGTAACAACACTAGGAAAGTACACATCTGTAACAAGAATTATGTAAGTACATTGTGCAACAACAATCTGTACTTGCAGATGTTTTCCCACTTCCACACCTGCTTGCAGATCAAGTACTTGTGAACACTGTATGGCAGAACTAATGCTGCATTTATTTTATTTTCGGCTTAGTCCCTTTATTAATCTGGGGTCAGTGCTCAGGTTGTATCAAAATCTGACTCCGAGGGCAAATCTTTGCCTGCAGTTAAGTGAAACTCACAGCCTTTTATCATTTTTCTGCACTTGACAGCAAGAATGAACATAGAAGTGTTGTCTGATTGACAAGCAGCACCCACATCTGTTCAAAAGAATCTAAAACGCCAAATAGGATGAATATGACGCATTTTCTAAAGTAAAACGTACTATCTGTATTCAGCTTTTCACTTGTATGGTGGCTCTGAAATATCAAAACATCTCTCAAAACGCCTTTTTAGACATTATATATTTGTTAATATGTACATTACTGTAACATGTTTTTTTCAAGAAAATTTGAGCTGGTTTTAGTCTTTAGTTCTTTCATTTTTATTTTATTTAAAATATATTTAACTTGCTTGATAATTAAATGCAATTTTGTTATTTAACCATTATTTTTATGCAACAGTCAAGTTGCATGTTAATTTGCAATGTGAAGAAAAGGAAATCATTTATTTTTGGCATGCTGATTTATGTGAATTTATGAATATAGGTCTATATTATTACCTTGCAATTCACTTCACTGTATAAAAATATAACATTTTGAAATATTTATATTTAATCTGCCTCCAAACCTTAAGAGTTATCGGTCATTGATAACGGCCAAAAAATCCATATCGGTGCATCCCTAAAGTTAATATATTACTAAATGTTTTGCTCCATATTTTTTACCTTTACTGTGGTAAAGTTGAAGAGTTGATTTTACCCTTCCCACTCCTAACATGACTCAATAACTCAATGACATAACATAACTTTCTCATTTCTGAAACGTTCTTTTGGTTTCATAAGACATGGACCTTCAGCATGCAGTGGGACGGTTTGCTGCTGAGTGTGACATGGCAGGGAAAAAACAGCACCTCTAAGTCAGAAACCATGGTGCTTGACTGGAAAAAGGTGGCCATCTCCAGATTGGAGGAGAGTCCTTACATTTTCACATTTAGTTTGAGTCACAACTTAAGAGAGATGAACTAACAAAATAGGCTGAATGCAAATGATTTATTATAAAATCTAACTCATAGAACAATTAATCAAAGCAACCAACAAATGTCTGGAGATAATAAAGAAGATAAAGAACTTATACAAGCACATATACACTTTCACACCAGTGTGGATCTTCATGTGTTCATTAAGGTTTGCTAATCGGTTGACCCTCTTCCCACACTGAGTGCATGTGAATGGTTTCTCTCCAATGTGGGTCTTCATGTGTTTATTAAGGTCTGAGGAGTTGCTGAAACTCATCCCACACCAAATCTGCGGTCACACTAGAGTTTGAGCATGCGAAATTCTGTTGTACGGCGCTGCAAAAAGGGGCGGGATTAAACAAGATGATAAGACATTGACAAAAAAGACAAAAAAAAAATGATTGGTTAATATTTTAAATTTCTGTCATGTCTGTTATGTCATGTTTAGATCTTCTATTGGTCTCACACAGTTAAGTGATGTGATTTCGCAGGTCAAAAGTTCACCAAGCTTGAACTTTGCAATGTAGTGAACTGTGAAACCGGTCTGACGCAATTGCGTGCAAATGAATGGAAGTCATTGGGGAGAAAAGTCTAGTGTGACCGCGGCTTAAAGGGTCACAAAACACCTAAACACATTTTTTGGGCTGTTGACAGTCATGTATATGTGTCCCACGCTGTTATAAAAACTATTAGGACACATATATTTTACTAAAAAGTGAAAATTGGTTGTTTTTGCGTTATATCAAGCAAAATTGTTTTTCCGGTTTGAAACAAATTTTTGCAGCTGCGTCACGCCAATGAGATCCATGCGTGTATTCCAGCGTGGAGAGTGGATGTCTGTACCGGTGAGTGCATCGTGACGTCTCTGAGCATGCGGCATTAAGTCAAGGACTGGTTTAAACCAATCAGCACGCTCTATTTCATTAATATGCATCATAGCTTCGAAGATTGTAGCTGTTACAGTGTTTAGACGGCAGAGAGACGCCAGGTTGCCAAAAACAAGTGGAAGAATAAGGATTGTTTGGAGACACAGGTCTTCAGTGTTGCATTTATAAATGTGCTCCAACAAAGGTTTTGCTTTCATTTCCCCGCTATGAGAGCGCAGCTGGACTCACGGTGGATTACAGCGTTTACGACAGAAATCTGTTTGTAAGAAACATTTTTACCCGAGAACTTTCTGCATCTGGAAATGGTGAAATCCAGATTTGCCGCTCGTCTCCTTTTAAAAAATACACGGCTCCAGTTGGTGTTGATTGTCCCGTCTCCTGATTGGTAAGTAGGCAATGGTCTTTGTTTGTTTATTAAGATAGTTGGTTCATTTGGTCGGCAATACTCTTTCAGTGTTTAAAGAACTGTTGCTGAGTTTACAGCACGTTAAGATCACTACAATATTATAGACTGAAAGATCTGTGTAAAGTGTAAACATCTTAATCAAATGATTACTGTCGTGTAGAATTTTCACCGCATTTTGTCAAAGGATAGTTTATACACACAGGGCTTTCTGACGCTGCCTACCGAGTGCATCTAGTTACCGAGGAATGCCGAGGATTTTTTATTTCTAACATATGCTGTGCGTTTCAAATACTCCATTAAATCTGCACTCCTTCAGCAGTTACTCACATTTAACATCTTGTTTGTCACGAGGGACACGCAGGAAATGTTCCTGAATAAACTTAAAAGTGCCAAACTGCAGTTAAAGTCGACAAACTAGTAATTTGGCAAATAATTAGATTACTGATGTCGACGTAAACAGTCACTGTCTTTCTCCCCCCGCGTCTGTGTGTGTGTTGCTTGTTTGAAAATGAACGCGTGCACAAATGGAAACTCCCATTTTTATGCAAAGCCTTCCCTCTTTCCCTCCCCTGACACTCCCACCTAGACAGAGCTGCACCCACTTTTCTGAGCTTTTCCAAACTAGAGGTGTGAAAACATCCTGCTGAGACAGGGGGTTTCGTGGCCCTTTAAGTGCATGTGAATGGTTTCTCTCTAGTGTGGATCCTCATGTGTTGATTAAGGTTTGATGATTGGCTGAAACTCTTCCCACACTGAGTGCAGGTGAATGGTTTCTCTCCAGTGTGGATCCTCATGTGAATCTTAAAATTGCTTTTTTTCCCAAAACTCTTCCCACACTGAATGCATGTGAATGGTTTCTCTCCAGTGTGGATCCTCATGTGTTGATTAAGGGATGATGAGCAGCTGAAACTCTTCCCACACTGAGTGCATGTGAATTGTGTTTCTCTAGTGTGGATCCTCATGTGTTGTTTAAGGTGTGATGAGCAGTTAAAATCCTTCCCACACTGACTGCATGTGAATGGTTTCTCTCCAGTGTGGATCCTCATGTGTTGATTAAGGTTTGATGATTGGCTGAAACTCTTCCCACACTGAGTGCACGTGAAAGGTTTCACTCCAGTGTGGTTCATCATGTGTAGAATAAGGTGTGATGATTTGCTGAAACTCTTCCCACACTGAGTGCATATGAACGGTTTCTCTCCGGTGTGGATCCTCATGTGAATCTTAAGATTGCCTTTTCTTCCAAAACTCTTCCCACACTGAGTGCATGTGAATGGTTTCTCTCCAGTGTGGATCCTCATGTGTAGATTAAGGGATGATGATTGGCTGAAACTCTTCCCACACTGAGTGCATGTGAATGGTTTCTCTCCAGTGTGGATCCTCATGTGAATCTTAAGATGGGTTTTTCTTCCAAAACTCTTTCCACACTGAGTGCAGGTGAAGCGATTCTTGTCTCTCCTTTTCAAAATACCATCAGTCTGTAAATGAGTTTTTTCCTCAATTTTGACATGATGTTCCTCCTCTTTACTCCCCTCATTCTCTTCAATTAGGTCTGAAATTTAAAAAAAATTAAGTCTTAAAAACTTTAATCAAAAGCTGGAAAGTGAAAAGACACTGAAAACATTGGCTACACACACTGTAATTTTGATGCAAATTAAAATGTAAAATAAATCAGATCATATTTTGTTTGGTCCATCAAAGTGTACACATTTAAGCAGATTCAACTCATTTCATCTTTATTTATCTAGTGCCTTTACAATGTAAATTGTGTCAAAGCCGCTTAACATAGAGGTTATAGTAAACTGAAACGGTGTCAGTCCAGTTTTCAGAGTTCCTTACATAATTGATCATAAAAGCCATTTTGGTCATATAGATAAGACACAGATTTGAAAGCTGTAAATTGTCTATTTTTATTCGTATATATATTCATAACTACAATTAAATGTTTTTCTTAAATGAAACAATTTTCAGACCGTGGGTTTGTTTGTGGTGACGGGTGCTACCCTTACCGAGATAGCGGCTTAGATCATAAATGCCGCTACATTGTTTGTTTTGTTGTTGATACTGCTGTTTGTGTGTGAAAAGTACAAAAAGTGCTTTTATTATTATTATTATTATTATTGACTAATACAAACTTTTTTTGGGGTTCTCATTGTTTGTTAATTAATTTATTTGTTTATTTATTGTTTAATATTTGTTTAATAAAATTGTATATTTTCTTTAAAATGCATTTTGACAGATATTCTGTCTGGTGCACAAGACTAATACAAGTGACAAACATATTTTTGTAAAGTTTGTTTATTTAATTTTTTTTGGGGATCACCACTCCCACACCACTGTTACATTTCCCTGTTGGGAAGAGATTTGTGATTTTTACTATTGATCATCAGTTACAGTGCAAAACAAGTTTCTGCCTTTTATATGGAGTATAGTGTGTGAAAGTGGGGGAGAGAAAGAGAGAGAGATGCTGGATTTATACTTTCGCCTGGTGCTGCATCACACACCTCCGCTGACTGCGCGCACACCTCGCGAAACAGGCAAGCCTTTTATACTTGCCGCGTTCGCCGTTGTGATATTCTTTAAAATGACAGGGGGTGGTCAAAAGAAACCCACTGTAAAGTCAGATGGATAAACAGAGAAGTAGAAATTTTCCGGAACTACGTCATATCATTAATATCGTTCAATGTTTTTAAACTATTTTTTTAAATTGTTTTTATAAATTATTTTATTGATAAGAATTTTTATAACCATTCAAGATTTTTTTAATCAAACTTTGATGCATCACTTGCTTTTGTTCATATCTCAGTTTTACCTATTACAATTTAATACAATATTAATGACAGCAGAACATAGGTTGCTCTACAAATATATTTTTTATTATGGCAAGAATAAAAGCTAAAAAAAATTTTTTTTAAGTACACTTACAAAAAAATACATATGCTTCTTTATATTTAGCCCGCGCAACAATTTACACATTACTGTCTGGTTAGTTTCTCTCCTCTGTTTATGCTAAAGAGGCAATAATGGTCCAACATTCCAGACTATTATCACCAATAAAGCCTAGAAGAACAGGGCATCAGTATATTGTAAACTGATTGATTCAAATATTCCTTTCCAGTTGCGTTTTGTTTTCGTGAAGTTTCAGTGCATTTTACTGACGCATTTCTAAAAACAGTTCGCAGAGAGAGAAGAGAGAATGCCTACACTGTTTATTGTCCTTATGTTGCAAAAGCACACACGTTTGTTGTCATTGTGAGTGTGCACAATAAAAACTAGACACTTAACAGCATCGATTGATGTATTGATCTTATCTGTACGATCAAAACTGAAAGTGTAATTTAAGTTCTTTTTGGCGTTATGAAGAGAAGACGCATGAACATACATATACGGGGTCTTCGACCTCTGGGGGTTAAACACCTATATGTATGACGCAGTTAATGACGTCATGTAAGAGTCTAATTGTTGTTGTTCTGAGATTGTATGTAGAGCGGTCTACAAACTTTTTGCGAGTGTTGAAGCTGGCCTCTGCTGATGAAACTGCAAACTACAGTAAACTTTCTTTTAATTGAATCTCTGACTGCTGCTCTCCTTCATCTGATAGACTGCTCATTTTTGGGTTAAAACTGTTGGTCCCCTTAGGGGTGGGCGATATGGAAAAAATATATCACGATTGTTTCTGGGGAAATCACAATTCACAATTTTTATCCCGATTCTTTTTCAAGTTGGTTTTTAAAGACTATTTTGCAAATTACAAAGGTACAATACAACCAAACTAATGTCCCCATTATAAAAATACAATCGTACCATATATGTTTGAGAATATTTTACTCAAGTGAAGATTTAATAAATTTAGTTCAGTCGAAAAACTGCTGCTATAGTTATGAAGTGACGTGCGTCTGTTCAATACAGCATGAGCTGCAGTTGAAGGCAGCGCAGAGCGTGAGTCACCTGACAATAAAGCGAGTGGCGCGAGCAGCCGAAAACATTTGGATATGTTTGTAGAAAAGGCCTTTTGTACAATGCACTGATATTGTTCAGCCAAGATTCTTCAGACTATAATCGTACAACCAAAATCTATAACCCTTGCATCCCTTATTGTTATGCTGTTTAAAACAACATATGATTGTGTTTGAACGCAGAAGAAGCCTACTTGAGCAATGCACTGCTTTTGTTGCGCTTTGAAATACAACATTTGAATGTGTTTGTAAAATAAAGCCACATTGTACAATGCAGTGATGCTATGTAGTTTCAAAATACAGCATATGGACTATTTAATTTATTATAATTATATTGCTGTTGTGTCGTCACTTATATTTCAAGTCATCTCTCTAGGTCCCTCATTTGGGATGCTCTTCATGAACTGTCCCCCGTGACAAACTAATTGAATAGCCCTGTTTTACACAGACCTACCAACCAGACATACCTATGGCATTATTTTAGTGACAACTGTCGTGAGCGCAGTATTACCAGGCCAGATCGCATTTATGTGATACGAGCATGCGGGTCTCTTGCTTGAGTGGCATTAATGCATCCTGAAGTAAAGTGAAGCAGCTATAAACTCCAGCAAGATAAAGTCATTGTATGCACAACCACAGACCTTTATCTATAAATTATATTTATGAAAACTTATTTATTTTTCTGAAAAAGTGGATTGTGCAGTAATTTTGATCGTCCATGATCAAATAACGTGTTATCGCACAGCCCTACTTAATACTATGCTATTTCATTGTGAAAGGTTTTGTTATGCACTTCTTGTGTACTGAATACATTTAGAATGCATGTATGTAGATGTTTGAAAAAGCAAAGATAGTTGCCAAAATCGCAAATAAAATCACAATCGTAATAATCAAAAACAAATAATTATATATTTTTAAAATTAAATCCTAATATGATTATTTTGTTCATATTGCACAGCCCTAACCCAGGGTTAACTATTTCAAGTGTAAAAAGCCCTAAGAATATTCAGCATCAGGTCTCAGAGCACAATGACAATTGTCAATCATGTCGTAGCTGTGACCTGATCTCATATGCTATTGTTTCAGAACTTCAGTCGCCTATTGGAAAGACGACCAGGAATAATAAACAGCTATTTCCTCGACAAACAAGTGTGTTCATGACTATACATACAAAGAAATATAATAAGATTAGAAAATATGACTTTGCAACATCAAGCAGCATTAGGCATGGGCCAGTATAAGATTCTGACGGTATGATAACCTTGGAAAAAAATATCACAGTTTCCTGGTACTGTGATTCTTGCTCTAAAATATATTCTTTTCAAATATCTGGTATTTTGGAGCAGTAAACATGTCAGGCTGAATCATTCTAATGAATCATTGACTTCTGCTGTCTTCATTAGTTTCAAAAACACAGATTTCTTTACAATTTAAAACGGCATCTTTGGATTGTAAAGCAATAAAAGTCATTTAGACTAGTTTGTTGGCCAGTTGTAGTCAGTGCAATGCTAAACGTTATTGTTCCACTATAATTTGTTCGTTTTGTCTCACGTCGTCCCACAAAAACGTCATATAGTTTAAAATACTGTACAATGTTTTACAACAATTATTTTAGTATCCATTTCATTCAGCATATTTTAAAATTGGGGTCATCCACGTTTTTTTGACATACTTTAAACCAGGGTTTCTGCAGGTTTCACTAAGTTTAATATAAGAATTAAGACATTTTTAAGACCATTATGACTTAAAATTTTGACTCATACAGCGTTATAGGCTAAGGAATTTTTTAAACGGCTCAGATGAAAAAGATTTTTATTTGCCCGATCAAAAATATTACAATTCAATACATTTAATAATACAATAACAAATAATAAAAAATACAATATTTGAGATATTTCTTAGCAAAACATTTAAAATAGTGTAAAAACAAGAAAACTCTACTTGTATTCATACTTTTTTTCAACATAAATAAAAAAAAAAAAGTTTTAAAAACTACAATAAACTAATTCTATGCACAACAATCTGTCCAGGTCGATGTCCTCAGCAGTAAATACATGGAGCACGTTTAAACTAATGTTATTGTGAGGAAAATAATTAAACCATTATAATAATAATAATAATAATAATAATAATAATGTATGGGTTTTGGCCAGATTGGGGAGCAAAACATGAACAAATGAAAATTAAGACTCGTTTCAACAAGATTTAGGACCTACAACACAATATTTCAGTAAATTTAAGACTTTAAAACTTTTTAAGACCTTGCAGAAACCCTGTTTAAAAACAATAGCACTGGTAATTAGTTATTATAATAATGATGTAATTCTAACTCTGATACTATCTGTGAGAACTAGTAACAACTACTAGAAACAAGTTTAAACCCATAAAGAAGTTGATGAAAAAAAGGAAATTGTGATCGTGACACATACAAATGAAATCTATGATAATACTGTAGGTCAAATATCTTCAGCTCAGTTAAACTTTTTTTTATTTGTTTTTATTTACTCTATATAGCGCCAGTGCTCAAGGATGCTTTACAAACAGTAGGAGAACAAGAGAAGCAATAACCTTAAAAAGGGAGAGAAAGAGGGAGACATAAAACATGAAACGATGACAAAATATATGAGAACAAGTAACGAAAGAAACTCATTCCTGTCTTTCAATGAGTGCTGATGTGCGTTTAGAAGAACTAGGCAGCACACTCAGGGCTGCAAGATGGATTTAATTGAGTGTTCTTATTATTAAAATATATCTGAATGAGGATCAAATGACTGAGTTGGTCTTTGAGAATGAAAATTAACCTGTTTGTTCCTGCGGATCTTCATGTTTGACTCTGAATGTTTCTTCAATCTTCACATCTTCACTCTCCTCTTTAATAAACGTCATCTTTATAACAGTGTGGAGATCAGTCGCTTCAGCAGGCGTTTTTCTCTGCGTTTGGACACTTTATCCTGTTTAAAATGAACAAAACAATACAAATGTTCTGTTTAAAATAAATAAAACAATGAACAGAAACAGAATAACTTCTCTTCAACACTTGCTTCAACAGTTTCTTTATATGAGAGTAATTAACAAACAGAAATCAGGTAAGTCCGAGCAAGAAACAACTGCCACAAATGAGCTGATTAAAACTAGTACTGCATTAATTACATATAGTGATGTTTACTTGGAATGGAATGACATTATGCTGTTTAATAAATAAAACCTTCATTAAAACACTTCTTACACACATTTCTGTTACTTTATTCAAACAATAGCCCTCATTACTGCGAGTAAGATAGTTCTACGTTGTATAAAGGGTTAAACTAATAATTTCAACAACAGGCTTTAGCATCGGAGAGTTCAGTGTAACTGAAATATTAACATTACATAAACCGGAAACTTTAATCAATCGGTTTATATCTGTGTTAAAGCTTTAAAACAAACCTTTCTCCACTTGAATCGCAGTGCTGGGGCGGCGCAGCCTTATGACGTCACACCGAACTGCCAAAAGAAAAGTCTTTTTTGTGTTGCTTTTATTTTGTCGCTTACTGTTGCGGTCATGACTTGTTAATAAATTTCTGCCTCGTTTTCCACTTTACACTATATCTGGCATCTGCTCTCTCTCACACACTCAGATGTATTTGAAGTTGATCAAAACCTTTAATCTAAAAATGTAAGACAATTTTGAAAAACTTTTTTTAATCTACTTCATGACTTGCATGTCTAAAACACGAGTAACGCATTACAGAAGTGTTTACAGCGTAGCATCGAGCTAAAAACAAGAGAGTATATTAGCATTGAGCACATGTGTTAAAGCAGTTCAACCCGGAAGATAATTACAGCAAATCTGCGAACGCTACAAAAGTCAGATATAATACACTTACTCTGAATAGACGCACAACACCCGTAACATAAGTGGAATCAAAGGAATTAAACAGCAAACAGCAAAGCTCTGCCCTCCATGCTCTCCGTTTCAGACTGAGCGCCAAGGGCGGGATCTTTGCCTGCACGCTGATCAGCGAAAGCTGATTGGCTGCCTGCATTTGTCTCAAAGAAAGCTGATTGACTGTCTGTAAGCGCTCAGCGACAGCTGATTGGCTGCATGTAGGCATTTGGCGAAAGCTGATTGGCTGCCTGTTTCTCGACCAGTCTCTTGACAACAGAGGTAAACATTTGTGGACAGATGATTTTTTCTTCTTTTTCAGTCTCTTCAGAGGAATATAACATTGTTTCTGTGTAATCTCTGATTGTATAATACCTTCAGTCAAGCCTGGACCTAAAGTTTCTCACATTATTTTATATTTGACTGCACAAATCTTCTCAGTACATGTCAAACAAAGACATTCGCTCAATTACTAATAGATCTCAGATTTCTTTACCTGTTTGCGTGAGTTTTTGGAATAATATATTTAAATGACAGAATGGTTCGAGTTTTACATAAGTTCCTCTCATATAATAAAGTTGGTGAAGTCTCTACTCATAACTGCTCTCCACTAAATCACAAACGTGCTCAATCTAATCATATTATTTCCCCAAATGCTCTTTTTGTATTCAGTCTGAAGAAATATAAATGTATATGAACTCTAATAATTGTTGCATGAAAGACTCTTGCTTGTCGAGTCTGATAAATGTACATAATATGCTGTTTTGTGACATAACTTTCTAATTCATAATGTATCTTCTGTGAAAAAAGTGTTATTTCTTTGCATAATAAAAATATATAAGTATACACAGGTAACAAAATTCCTTACAGCCCAGATCTAGCCCACATTTAATGTATTCAACTGGCCCACATACCTGTTCTCCCCGTGGTCGTGTGGGTTTCCTCCGGGTGCTCCAGTTTTTGGGTAAGCTAAATTGTCTGTAGTGTATGAGTGTGAATGAGTGTGTATGGATGTTTCCCAGAGAGGGGTTGCAGCTGGAAGGGCATCCACTGCATAAAACAAATGCTGGATAAGTTGGCGGTTCATTACGCTGGGGCGACCTCAGATTAATAAACAGACTAACCCGACAAGAAAATGAATGAATGGCCCACATACCGCATGAAATGATGGCACATGGGCAGTCCGCTCTTTTTTGCCAGATCTGTGCCACAAAAAACCCAAAGGAAGGCTGAATGTCAGTGTAACAGTTATTTGCGCTTCTGACTTGTATCTGCCTCAGATTACATTATGAGTGATTAAACTATTATTCATTTCAGCATTTAATAAGTAATTTTGTTGATTAATAATATTTATCAAGAACTAATATTTCTTTTTTATATTTCCCTTGGTTCAAATCTCATTGGTTGATGGTTGCTGCCTTGACGATGTCTGATACGTTTTGTAGGTTTTCATAACTTAGAGAACTGTAACTGTATAAACTTAAAATTAATGAGCAGATTTTAGAAGACCCTAATAAAATAACTGATTTTGTGGAGAAATTTTGTAAAAAGCTATACTCTGAACAAAATAATACACAAAATTCTAACTTACTTGCTTATATTAAACATTTCACACAGGGTATTGATGAAACAGAAAAAGAAATCTGCGACCAAAATATATGCCTTGAAGAATTACAAAAGAATATGAGTAAGTTAAAAGATAATAAATCCCCAGGAAATGATGGCCTAACAGGTGAATTTTATAAGGTTTTTAAATAATTTATTTCTGAATTTTTATTATTAGTTTTTAAGGAAGCTGTAGAGGCTGGTATGTTTCCCCCATCTATGTGTCAAGGCTTAATTACACTGTTACTGAAACCCAAGCTTCTTGACAATTGGAGACCTTTAACTTTAATTAATAATGATGATAAATTGTTTGCTCATATTTTCACCCAAAGGATCAAGTTATGTTTAGATACAATTATAGATAAAGGTCAATCAGGTGTTATGCAAGGACGTCACATTAGCAATAATATTAGATTGATTTTAGATCTAACTGATTATAAAGAAATTATAACTGATAATAGTTATATTTTATTTATAGAGATATATAAAGCCTTTGACACTGTAAAACATACATTTTTATTTGATTTATTAGAACTTTTTGGTTTTGGTCAGTACTTTAAAAAGGCAACACAAACTTTATATACTGAGTGTAATAGTTCAGTTAAACTTCAATGGGGAACAACTCATCAGTTTAATATTTCTCAGGGAATAAAACAAGGAGATCCAGCAGCTCCATTTCTATTTCTTTTAGTTCTGCAAGCATTGGCCTTACTTATACACAATGACTCCTTTCAAGGTATTAATATTAGAGACAGAGAAATTAAATGTTGTCAGCTTGCTGATGATACAGCTGTTTTTAAAAGATATTTCACAAGTTAAAAAAGTTATAGAAAGCCTTAAGATATTTTCTAAAGCTTCGGGATTATCATTAAATATTACAAAATGTACCCTATTCCCACTTAAAGACAAAAACATTCCTTTTACTGAATCTGAAGGTATTCCAATCAGAGAAGAAGTTACTTACCTTGGCATTAATATCTGTAAAGATCAGTCAAATAGGAAACATTCTAATTTACAACATCCTTTGATGAAAATGAGAAAGAAATTTGACATGTGGCTCATGAGGGATTTATCACTTAAAGGAAGGATTCTTCTGTCAGAAACTGAAGGTCTATCATGATTGGTGTACTCTGCTGAAGTATTGGATGTACCAAAATCAGTTATTAAATAAATTGATTGAATTGAAAATAAATTGATAAATTGAAAAAATTGATAAATTGAGCTGTTTAATTTCATATGGAAAAACAAACCTCAATAATAAATAAAAATATTTGATGTAATCCTTATAATCAAGGAGGTATGAATGTGCTTGATTTTGATACTTCCAATACAGTTTTTAAGTTGAATTAGAATAAACATTATATTAAACATAAAAATGAAATATAATCCCAAACCTTATCTTTGAAAAAGTCGGTGGTATGGAGTTTCTTTTAAAGTGTGACTTTGAGATTAATAAACTCCTCATTCAGTTGTCTAATTTTCACAGGCAGGCTCTTTTATGTTGGATTTTTCTATACAAACACAATTTTTATTCCCATAAACAAATAAAATAGAATAAAAAAACTGTCAGATATAAGAACAAATCATTTTTTATGATAATTGGGTTAAAAAAGTTGTTACTGTGCGTTTTGGTTCTGTCGATGTAATTCGCAGATGATCCATAAAACTGTTTTGGGTGTTGACGTTAGATATCATGTAATTGTAACATGCTAATCTTTTTAATTCTAATTCGACAAAGTTTAAGGCATAAATGTTCTGCAGGGCTTTGAAATCAGCAAATGTAATATTTACCACTTCCACTCTCAGCTAAATGACACTGTGACATTGTGTATACAGAATTGAAGGTCGTTTGTTGCTGACAACAAAGAGGTTTTTACCAGTTACACAAAATGGAGGCATGTAAAAGGTGGGTAAAATATTCATTTTGACTATCCCTGGCATATGCAGTTAAAATATTTCAGTATCATTTGCAATGACACTGCTTGTTTTGAAGCAAGGAAATTGAAACTTCAGCTGGACCCTGATTTCAACATTTAATCTGATCAACACCTGTTTTTTATCTGAGGTAAAAATGTTAATTTATAGTCAGTGAAAATAATATTATTTAATTGTTTTGTGGTGTGTTTTTGTTTTTTAACTGTTTGCAGGGTACCAACATGTTACAAATGAGAATTTTCCCCACAAATTCTATGCACAACTGGACCACCACCTATTTCGTTTGATGACAATTTTAAGGCAAACAGCATTCAATACTTGCAAGACAGCAGATACCCTGGCTCATCTTTTGAAAGTGGATGATGAGCAGGTATATTTGGGGTTATGTGTTAAAGTATTTATTAAAATATAAGTATTTAAATTTTTTCTTGATTTTCATCTTTGCAGGAACTGCATGATGTCAGCTCAAAACAGACTACTGTTATCACAGGTCTTTCGGTCTTGCTGCGTGAGCGTGACCTGGGATTCTTTTAGACTATCCTGGTAAGTCTTCATTCATTTTTTTTTTTTTTTTTTTTTTTTAACAATTGATGAATCATGTAATATTGGCTCAGTCATATTGATGATGTCCTAACATTAATACCTTTGAATTATAAGATTGATATTGCTGAAGTGCTGACTGAGGATGCTCTATTGGCCCTGCATTCACTGAGGGTCTCTGTTGTTCTGGAGAATAAATTGGACACCACCCACAGCACACTTCCAGGCCTTTCCTGTCTTGTTTGGATTAATGTATGCTCTTCACATATAATAAAGGACTTTGCAAAAACTTTGAATTTGTGCAAAATTTTTGCTTGGCATTGATGACAGAAAATAGAAAGTCTCCTAGCATGCAAACCTTAAAGAATAAATTAATGTAAAGCTTCTTTTTTTCACTCAATAAAGGCTGTTACTGGGGTAGTAACTTCAAAACATGTATGTAACTTTAATTGGTAAGGGTGCATTTTAGTATAAATAGGGATAGTTTGCCAAAAACATCAAATTCTGTCATTTACTCACTCTTCACTTGTTCAAAACCTGTTTTAATTTCTTGCTTTTGTTGAACACAAAAGTTATTTTGTCAGTGGTTACGGGTTTCCGGCTTTTTTCACAATATTTTTAGTGTTCAAAAGAATAAAGAACCTCAAACAGCTTTGGTATAACTGAATTTTTAGTAATTTTTAGAATTTTTATAAGTGAACATTTAGTATTGGCTGAACTATGAATAAATTTATATATATTTTTTATTTTAAATCTCTTACTGTCTAATTGTTAAGAAGCAACATCGAAATTACTGTTGGACATTTATTGTTTAAAAATAAATGCCCAAAATGGGCATTTAAAATTACAGATATATTTTGGTACATTTATGTGGTTTACAGATAAAAATTATGGCTAATTTCATTTGTGAAACTCAAGATGGAGAAGTTGTTTTTAAAAATGCTATCAAAATGTATGAGCTGGGTGACTATTTAAAGTCGGCATAAATAAAAAATAAGTTAATTGCTATTAAAATTTATGAACTGGGTGACTTAAGTATTTCAAGTTGGGAGAAATTAAAACAATTAAGTTAATTGTTATTAAAATGTATGAGCTGGGTAACTTGGGTATTTTAAGTTAGTAGAAGTATCTAGCATGAGTGCAACAAACTCAAAACTTGATGTTTCTGTTTACTTAAAATAGTAAAATTCATAACTTAAAAAAAAAACAAAAAAAAAAACAAAAAAAACATTTCAAAGTCTGTGGAGGAGACCTACAACCACAAGCAGACATTTACACTACTGCAAGCTGATTTGCCAAAGACTGAAGTTTGGGTGCCAGCTTAACCTTTCCGAGGTTAAAAAAACACCTGCTGGATAAAATGAAAAGTGTTTTTCATACACTTAGGGTAGTCCAGGTGCAGGGAATAAATTAGTCCGAAAAGCAGACAGAATGCTTGAGGCAGGTTCCCTGGTTTCATCACTGAATTGCCTTCCAAGATAATGAACACTCTTTTTGGGTTAATCTGCAGACCCTCATCATCGACACAGAGGATTCCTACGGGAACTTGATGGTATGCCTCCTCATCAGTGACATCCTAACAAACAAATAAAAAATAAATGCAATTAAGATCATGCAACTTAATTCATTTTTTTTTAAGTAAGATGTATATCCAACAGTAAAAGCAAGAAAAAGGGGGGCAGAAAAAAGAAAGGCCAGACAAGATAAAAAGGACGAAAAAAAAAAAGATATAAATTATAAAGATGACAACATGCCAATGGGTA
>CAIGQQ010030193.1:67037-106819 GCA_903798035.1 Danio albolineatus | reverse complement strand
ATAATAATAATAATAATAATAATAATAATAATAATAATAATAATAATTTCCAGTGATGGGTTGCAGCTGGAAGGGCATCTGCTGCGTAAAACATATTGCTGGATAAGTTGGCGATTCATTCCACTGTGGCGACCCCAGATTTATAAAGGGACTAAGCCGAAAAGAAAACGAATGCATGAATAATAATAATAATAATAATAAGAAGAAGAAGAAGAAGAAGAGGAAGAAGAAGAAGAAGAAGAAGAAGAAGAAGAAGAAGAAGAAGAAGAAAATATTATGTACTGTCACCATGGCAAAATAAATTAGTTATTAAAAATCAGTTATTACAATTATGTTTAAAGATGTGTTGAAAAAATAAAAATATTCTCTGATTTTGACTACTACTGTAACACATATGGATCGTTCAATGAGTGTATGAAGAGGAACTGAATGAAAGTGTTGTTATTGACTCTCTCTCTCCCTGTCTCTCTTTTCTGCTCATTTCCCACCGTCCCCTTATAATGACCCGTCTTTCATCTGTAATATCTAAAGTGCCAGGTGGAAGAGAAAAGACCCAAAGAGACAGACTTCAAAAGCAGTGGCGTGGTTTTGACTTGAGAGAGTTCTTCTCATCTGTCTGCTAAAGGCATAGGCCAAAAGACTGATCCATCTTTGCTTTATCTTGCTGATTTATCTTAACACACACATGAAAAAAAAAATCCAGCTTTTTCGATAAAAGGATTATTTCACACTAAAATGAAAATGAGCTGTTAAAGGAATAGTTTACCAAAAGTTAAAACTGTGTAAACATTTACTGTCCTTCCAGTTGTTCCTATTTCTTTAACCACTAAAAGTAAATCAGTGAGCATTCAGTATATGTGCTTACATGTGGCTCAAAATGTCATTTTCAGACTAAATTAAATCTATTTTTAAGTCATTATAGCAATAGATATTGCATGTACTGTACACTTTAAAAATGGTCATGCAATAAGTCATGATAGAAGTTGAAATTATCTGTAAAGTTAATTAGATTCAACTTAAAAACAATGAAGGCAGAATTTATTTGTTTGTTTGTTTGTTTGTTTATTTGTTTATTTATTTATTTATTTATTTGTATTGTTTTCACACTACAAATGGACTCGATGTGAGCTGTTTTGCACTGTATAATGTGTTTTACAGACAGACAAATAAATATGAATTTCTCGAGCTCCATTTACACCTGGTAAAATGGGACAGTTCACACAAAAATTCTAAATTCCTCACCATTTACTCACAATCAAGTGGTTCTAAGCTTTTATGGTTTTCTTTTTTTCGTTGAACACAAAACAAAATACTCTGAAGATTGTTGGAAAAAGCAGCCAATGACTTCCGTAATATAGAAAAGAAATACTATGAAAGTCAATGACTGCACATTCTTTAACATATCTTCCTTTGTATTCAACATAAGAAAGAAACACAAGCGGTTTTAAACAAGTGGAGATAAGATGCAGTTTTTGTCAAATTGAATCACAATTGGACAAGTTAAGATTGTTCCCAGTGCTTTTGTTGTGTAAACGCTCGTGTGGTCAAATGTGTTCAGACAACCACAAAAAGAGCTAAATATCTAATATCAAGTTAATATAAATACTAATTTTTTAGCTTGGTCTTTATTAACAAAACCCATTACATTAAGCCAGCAAAATTATACTAAAAGGTAAAATGAAGAGATGTTTTTAATTCCAGTTAATGTTCGGAATGTTGGGGGAAAAAAAAAACATTAATTGAGCCAGAATTATAATCATTTTAGTCAGAATCGTGTTTGGGCCAACAAAAAAATCAGTTAAATGAAATTTAGATTTAAAATAGATTGAATTTGAATTAAATTAATTAGAAAAGAGCATCAGGCACTATTTGCTAAATAATAAATAGTTGAAGCTGCTCAAACATTAATGCATAATATTGTTTGAACCAAAATGCATTTATGTTGCTCTTGATTTAAATATGAATAAAAATGATCATTTTGGCAGCCTCTAAATCATCGCCTTAGCAATTGAAGTAAATATGCTTAGCGATTATTCCTAAACATTCAGTAACACATGAGTAAACCTACAATGCATGTGTAGAGTTCATTTGAAAGCTATAGTTTGTCCTCATTAGCTCTGTGTTGATTCACTGAATGAACAATGAAATTCCTGTTTTTTTAAAAGAAAAAAATATATATACCATTAATGCACACCACTTACCACTAACTTTTTAAATGTATTTCCCTGTTGGAAAACATTGTCAATAATTGGAAATTCTGCAACTGCAATATTAAGACCCTTGGGAACAACTGTGGTCGGAATCAAAGTTCACAGTGTATGTGTTCTCTGGACTCTGATTGCTTGCCGTTGAACCGCGTCATAGCTCATTACCATAAAGCTAACTTGATTTCAACTCTCCTTGATACCACACCGGCAAATACGTGCCACAATGCTTCTTGCCGCTTGACGCCACCGGCTCCCATTAAAAATCAATGACTTCCGGCTACTTTGACGCTCTCGCCGCTTTCGGTGTGAACGTACAGTAATGATATTTAACATTATCATATAATACATTCTTATAAATTCTCATTATGTACAAATGAACATCATTTTAAACATTGATGTTTATTGATTTTTAGACATTATTTAATTATCACATTAAACATTTTCACCACCAACAGACAGCGAGCACACCATGCTTAAAAGTTGACCTACTACTGACCAATACCTATTCATTCATTAATTTTCTTTTCAGCTTAGTCCCTTTATTAATCAGGGGTCACCACAGCGGAATGAACCTCCAATTTATCCAGCATATGTTTTACACAGTGGATGCCTTTCCAGCTGCAACCCAACACAGGGAAACATCCAAACACACTCATTCACACGCATACACTACAGCCAATTTAGCTTATTCAAATCACCTACTGCATACTGCATATCTTTGGACTGTGGGGGAAACCGGAGCACCTGCAGGAAACCCACAGGAGCGCGGGGAGAACGTGCAAACTCCACACAGAAATGCCAACTGATCCAGCCGGGGCTCTAACTTTTTGCTGTGAGGCGATTGTTCTACCCACTGCGCCACTATGACGCCCCCTGACCAATACTCATTTGATCATTATAGGATGTGTTGTGAGAAGTCTCATAAAAAAAATGTTTCAATGCCAAAATATTCATTCTTTGATGTGTTTGACTAAGAAAAAAACAAGGATTGCAATAATGATCAAAACCATTGCGCATGATGAAATAAAAGAGAATAGTCAGAAATTGAACATGAACAGTCTCTACAGTCATGTTTATGGCTGGAAACCATAGATTCTCGTAACTACCAGAGTTTCCGAGTTGGACTGGCCATTTATACACAGCAGGGATATCACTGTACATTATTATAAAGTGTATGCTTAACATCAGAGGATGCTGAACATTTTATTCACAGTCTCATCTCGTAAACCGTAAAATATTGCAGTTCTGCTAGAGTGATAATTGTTTCATTTGCGAATATTTAATTTTAGTAGGTTTTTACCAAACACATTCTCATGGTGTACAATTCCACAAATCAACATGTATTTACGTGTCTAAAATAAGGCTGTTAAAAACAACACTGCTGTTAAAAGAACATTCCACCAAAATCAGGTGATAATGCAGCTGGCGTTGAAAATACAGTAATTCTTAATTCTTTGCAACAATAAATTCTTTGAACAAGACAAATTTGTAATTATGACAGAACTAGGAAGAAGACTGTGCTTGTAAATGTCGTTTGTGAGCTGAATTTGAGTGCTTGTGCTGCAGACTGATTATAAACAAATCATTGGCGCTGAGGAAAGCCAGATGCATACTGTGCAAATTGGCCACAATTTGGACGAGAAATTTTTTTTAAAAAAATGCCTCTCATCTTTGGTCAAAATCAGTGGTCTTTGAATGCTAGTTTGACATCTTCTCAGACTGTTGAATAATGCCCAGTGCGATCAGATTTCACCTCATTCTGCCAGTTGCTTGTAGTTCTCAGGCACAGTCCTGCTTTTTATGAGAACTGTCAAATCCAGTGTCAATGAAAATATGGGGAAAAACAGAGAGATTTCTGCAGAAAAACTGAAATTGATCTGGGTACATTTTGCTGCACTCTTAGGAAAGATCCACAGGAACATTTTTTGTTTTTTGTTTTGTTTTGTTTTGTTTTGTTTTGTTTTGTTTTGTTTTGTTTTGTTTTGTTTTGTTTTGTTTTGTTTTGTTTTGTTTTGTTTTGTTTTGTTTTGTTTTGTTTTGTTTTGTTTCAAAAGCAAGCATTGCACAAAGAGTTTTACGTTTTTTAGACAGATTTTATACAGTTTCGGACTCATACTTACATGTGAGTGCACTCTAAAACACGAAAAACACTGTGCCATGTAGTGCACATATAGAATGTACTGATAATCTGCTCTATATGAACATAATTTGTGATAAACATTGTTGATTTTTAAACCTTGTTGTGCTAATTTTACCTAGAAACTATAGCAAAACACGTTAATGTTAATGTGTCACAGAGAAACTTTCCAATGGTCAAATCTCTTATCACTAGTAGCACAAAATTGTATGATGCAATTATTGCTCTTATTTGATTTACAAACATTTACATTTTCTCTTTTTATTTTAAAACAATTCATAACCAACATGAGAACTAGACCACCATTTCAATTTCACATGTGAATGCTGCTCACTATAACTTTGAGTCTTCAAGCATGTGTTCATTTTATTTCTTGATACATTAATGACAGTTGAGGTTTTTTAATGGCTACATTTACATGCACCTATTTAGAATTAAAAGGAGTAGTTTATTTCTTTTTCTAAAACAGTAAAAAAAAAAAAAAAAACATGACCATGTGATTCCGACTTCTATTTTAATCATTTTTAGAAGTATCTGGGACAATGTTGACATGCATTAGCATGCACATATTTGATAAATGCATGATAAACATGTGAAAGCACTGGCTTTTATTCCATTAGGCTGCGTAATGAAGCACATTCTTTTAGAAATGTTCAGTAAACTAAGTATAAATAGTCCCAATAAATAAATAATATCAGTCAAATAAAATAAATACAGTAGAAGTCAAATATTATATATTAGAATTAAGAAATTAAACATCCAAGGCTTTTAAATGGTTTTCATATGTATGGTACACCCATGTGTGGTATGGACTTTCAGAACTGATAATATGTATATTGTCAGACACTATAGATTCCTCAAAACAAACAAAACAATTTATATTGACCATAAACCTAACTGCAGATGTTTTAATTAGAGTGTTTATACAACTGATTTAGATTACAATGTTTAAAGTACATCTAAACAGATCTACGATCGGATATAATTCATTCAGATTGATATAACTAATGTGGCATAAGTTAACTGAGATTTTTATACCACAAGAGCAAGAGTTTTTAACAAATCACATATCCAACTAACTTTAATAAGCAACTTTATAAATAATAAAGACTTCAGAAGGCTTAAAATATAGCTATATAAATACACTTTGAGTTTATTTTTAATGTTACACCTTCTTTCTTGCACTCACAAGATATGTTTAGGATGTGTTTTTGTAGGTATACTGTAATTCCAGAAGCAATTATAGAGTTTTCATTAATAAACAGTCATTATGTAGCTGATTTCAGTTTTGGGAGGATCTGCCTGCAGCTCAGAGATGTATTTTTGCTTGTACTGTGTGAGGTTGAGGGATCAAACGCTGGCTCTTTTTTTATAACCAAAAAGAAAATTGCAAATGTCTGTCAGGATATCACTAACAGGCCACATTTGGTTGTATTTTATTTGATGGCTTCTCTGGAACAGCGAGCGGGCTGTGGTTGAGTGATTGTAAAATGCAGAACACATAGGGCTTCTGTGACTCCTGAACTGCAGTTCAATAATTCCTCACCTCTGATTTACAAATCCCAAGACTTCTCTGTCAAATGACATAGCAGGACTGGTATATTTGGCCTCAGCATACATTTCTAAGAAAGTGAAATAAGTTTATACTCATTCCTCAGAATAGATCTAAATAGACTTCTGTTCAAGGTCTTAACTAGATTTTTTTTCTCTCTCTTTTGGACGGAATTCAGTACTTTAGTTCAGCAAGGGCACATCAAATTGAACAAAAGTGACTGTGCAGTTTAGTTTTTATACTTTATTCTTATCTTGAAAAAATGTATCATAATGAACACACTTTAAATTAAGGTACAATTCTCACTAATAACTTTATTTATTTATTTAATAACTTATTTTAGGAGTATTAAAACTTAAAATATGAAATAAAAAATGTATTTAATGTTCAAAGATATTTTATTTAATGGATAAATTGGCAGTTCATTCCGCTGTGGTGACCCCTGATTAATAGAGGGACTAAGCTGAAAAGAAAATGAATGAATGAATGAGTATTGGTATAGATTGTAACTTTTGAGCATGGTTGAGCAAGTCTGTCATATACAGTAATATATCTACTAAAAGACAGAAAATATTACCTTACAAGCTTTATTGTAAATAAATCAAATATAAGCACTTATATTAGTCAATATTATTACTGAAATTAATTTAAAAACTAAACAAATATTCACACATTTGCCCAAGTATTAAATAGATTCAATTTTGGGCTAAAAATCTGCAGATTTCTGTGCACGCAGATTCCGTGTGGGCCTACTAATAACTTATCATTAACTTTTAGTTCAGTTGACTACTAATTAGCTGCTTATTAATAGTTAGAAAACTAGTAGTTGGGTTTGGGTATTGAGTATATAGGTTTAAGGAATAAGATCACACTTTATAAGTACTAATAAGCAGCCAATATGGAATAAGTCAGTAGTTAAAGTGTGTAACACTTTAAAATAATGGTCTATTAGTTAATGTATTAACACCTAGTAATACATTTATTACAATATTTATTCAGCTTTGTTAGGGTTAGGGTGGCAGGGTGGCTCAGTGGTTAGCACTGTCATCTTACAGCAAGAAGGTCACTGGTTTGAGTCTCAGCTGGGCCAGTTGGCATTTCTGTGTGAAGTTTGCATGTTTGTGTTTGAGTGGGTTTCCTCCACACTCCAAAGACATGCGCTATAGGCCAATTGAATAAACTAAATATACACCGGAATAGCTGGTGGTTCATTCCACAGTGGCAATCTTTGAAATAGAGACTAAGCCGAAGAAAAAAAATGAATGAATGAATGTTATGGTAAGTTAATGTTATTTAAGTTAACATTAGTTCATGTTAATTCACGTTGATTCACAGTTTATTAACTAATGTTTACAAGCATGACTTTGGATGACTTAATGCACTAGTAAATCTTGAACTTCAATTAATAAATGCTTTACAACACTATTCATACTTAGTTAATGTTAGTAAATACATGAACTAATGAACCACTATGCTAAAGTGTTACCCTAAATCGGTGCCATAATAATTTCCACAGAAGTATTAAGCATCACAATAGTTTCAAAACTGATCATAATAATGAAATCAGGGTATTAGACTTTCTGAAGAAATCGTGTGACACTGTAGACAAGAGCAACAATTTCAAAATTTCAGCATTGACATTATAAGAATAAATTACATTTTAAAATGTTTAGATACTGAGCAAATAAGGCAGTTATTGTAAATGATAATACCATTTCACTTTATTTACTGTAATCAATGTAGCCTTTGTGAGCACACAAGAACATTTAACCTTCCAAGGCCCCAAAGTTTTCAATGCATCAACTATAAAGAAGTAATTAATGAAAAAGGGCAAAGCTATTAAAATGTTTAATATGTTGTCCAAGAACTACTGTATGAGACATTATGAGCATGTTTGGTGCATGCATATATGAGTGTGAAAAGATTGTGAAAGATTAAGCTTTGAGTCTATGTAGTGGCGGCTATTGTGAGGGAATGATCGCTCACATTGTTTGCATGTAGTTGGCAGATTTATAGGTACTGCAGTAGAAGCCAAGGACTGCTGAGGTGAACAAATATTCAGGGATAGAGGACATGGGACTCACCTCATGCATAAGAGAGAACAGATAACCTTCAACACATCTTAAATGCACTTACTGTAATTAAGATCTAATTTTCAAGTTATAATAAAGATCAGATAATCCACGTTTACTGCCTGCATTACATGCATTACTATGCCACAACGTTCTCGAATTTAGTCTGTCTACAACAGCAGACTAATGTCTGTGCCTTCTTTTTTTCCGTGTGTGCTTCTCTCTTCATTCTGTTGCCTATACTTCAAGGCTTTAATTTGGAGTGACAGATTGTTATCTGGAACAAACAATGAATTAGCATCACAATACTTCCAACATACAAATAAGAAATTATTCACCAACCTCTCACCACCCTAACAGCAAACATTCACATCTCATCATTAACCTGCAGAGACACACACGAGACATGCTCTTTCTTACATCCCACACATGCCTCATTATGATGACGACTGTGCTGAAAATGGGTGAAAACTCAAGCCTTCTTCTCTACCAAAAACAGCATAATGAATTGTTTCATACCCCAGCACTGCACAAAAAAAGACAGATAACACTGAATTGGATGTACAGTAATTGAATGTCCTGGACATTAATGATGCTGGCTCTAATTCAGACTCTACTTAAAGGAATAGATCACCCCCCACCAATACACCCCCACCCGAAAAAAAAAAGAAAAGAAAATTCTGTTTATATTTACTCACCATTTATCTGTTTGTCTTTATTTGTTCTGTTGAATGCAAAAGAAGATATTTTGAAGTATGCTGGAAACCTGTAACCATTAACTACTGTATTGTTTGATTGAGTCGATGGTGACAGTTTTTTAAGCTGTCTTCAAAACATCTTCTTTTGTGTTCAACTCAAGAAGGAACCTAGGTTTGGAACCACTTGAGGGAGAGTACATGGTCAGTACATTTTCATTTCGGGTATGTTAATGACTATTGTAGTACATCGGTGAGTATTTTTGGGTGCACATTTTGTTTTGAAGACTATATGAAGTACACCAACATTAAAATCCCTTGAAAACAATGAAAATCTCAAATGATATCATCATGTATCTTGTTGTTTTGATAACATTTACAAAGCATTCACCAGACAAAGCATGACAACTGTAAAGATAACAGTAAATACATAGTTTTACCAGTTGTTTTGAATGTAAAGCAACAGCTTGAGTTCAGACCACAACAATAAAGATGTAAAATAATATCATTGGGATCCCTTTTAGAATCTTTTTCTTTCCAAACGATAAGACACTGACAACCAGTCAGTGAAATATAAATGGCTCACACAATTTAAAGCTCCCGACATGTGGAGAAGACGTTTGATTTTGAACGATTATTTAAAAATAATAATTATCTTGAAAACAAACGGTCATACCATGTGAGGAAATGATAAAATATTTTATGGAAACTAAGAAAGGAGTGGTGACACGGTGGAGGAGTGAGTAGTCAGCAAGAAAGTCACTAGTTCGAGCCTCGGCTGGGTCAGTTGGCATTTCTGTGTGGAGTTTGCATGTTCTCCCTGTGTTCGTGTGGGTTTCTTCAGGGTGCTCTGGTTTCCCCCACAGTCCAAAGACATGTGGAATAGGTGAAGTGGGTAAGCTAAATTGTCCTGTATGAGTGTGAATGAGTGTATATGGATGATTCCCAGTGATGGGTTGTAGCTGGAAGGGCATCCGTTGCATAAAACATGGGTCACACTTTATTTTGATGGTCCGTTTGTTGAATTTAAGCTACATTTCAACTAATCCTCATTAGATTATAAGTAGACTGTTAGGTTGGGGTTAGGGTTGGGGTTGTGGGTAGGGTTAGTGTAAGTTGACATGTACTTGCAAAGTTTCTTATAGTCAGTTAAATGTCTGTTGAATGTCACAAAACATGTGCTGGATAATTTGATGGTTCATGCCGCCGTGGCGACCCCAGATTAATAAAGGGACTAAGATGAAAAGAAAACGAATAAATGACTAAGAAAGGATAGCAATATGAAGTATTAAAATAAAAGCATGTCTATTCTTTTTATGGGTTCCTTTAAAAATGCTTGTGGAAAAATAAATATTTGTTTAATACATTTAAATATATATATTTGTATATAATGGATATTCTGGTGAGGACAAAAACATGGTTATTGTTATAATTATATTTATAGTTATTATGATTAGTGTAGGCGCCACGGTGGCCTAGTGGTTAGCACGTTCGCCTCACAGCAAGAAGGTCGCTGGTTCGAGCCCCGGCTGGGTCAGTTGGCATTTCTGTGTGGAGTTTGCATGTTCTCCCCGTGGTTGCGTGGGTTTCCTCCGGGTGCTCCGGTTTCCCTCACAAGTCCAAAGACATGTGGTATAGGTGAATTGGGTAGGCTAAATTGTCCGTATAGTGTATGAGTGTGAATGTGTGTGTGTGGATGTTTCCCAGTGATGGGTTGCGGTTGGAAGGGCATCCGCTGCGTAAAATTATGCTGGATAAGTTGGCGGTTGATTCCGCTGTGACGACCCTGGATTAATAAAGGGACTAAGCCGACAAGAAAATGAATGAATGATTAGTGTAAGCAACTCTTTGTTCATTTTATTAGACAATAGTCATTAGACAATTAGTCATTTCAATGAAAATCCATACTATACAAACCTTTATTGCACATTTTTGTTAAGTTACAAAATATGTTTGATCATTCATTTATCCATTCTTGGAACACAAATGACAATTAACTGAAAGACAAATTGGAGCCTCAAAAAAAAAAAAAAAAGTCACTGTAACATTCTATTCTTAGTCTTTTGAAGACATGACTGTAGAAAGCAATGACTACCGAGCAATTAATGACATTGTATTGCATTTAGTGCAGTGGCGTTCAACCAGCGAGGACAGCACAAGTGTTGAATATTTATTGTTTTTGATTTATTTCATAGGCCTCTTCCTTTTTGGCTAGAAGGGTGTTTCTTTCATCACATTTAAGGACACCAGAACACACAAGAGCTAAAAATAATGTCTTATGTCATGACGCAGTAGATGCAGAAAAGGCAGCGGCAACGAACCAGTCCTGGAAATACTGTCAGACTATTTTAGCATAGCTTTCCTTCCATAAAAGAAACATTATGCAACATTAAAAGCTTTTTGCAAGTATATTTACCTTCTGATAAACTTCCGGTGAAAGGTTTATGTGGCGATTTTCAGTTTCATGAGGTTCCTTTCACAGCTATGATAATTTAATTAAAATATAGTAAGTTAAATAGACTTCAGCATTCATTAAGTTGTTCAAGTGTAAAATGAGATGAAAGCCCATTGAAAAGTGCAGCGCTGAGAGAGCTTAACGGCCTGCAATTTAAAAGAAACACATAACAAAAACAAAAAACACCAGCAAAATCCGTTGGACACATTAAAAATTATGCTGGTTTTTCCCACAACACATACAAGTCAGTTGCGTTGCTTCACTCCTATTCATGAATTCTCTCACGGTGAGATAGCATAGCATCCATCCAATACGCACTTCAGAATCTCGTCGGATGTACTAAGTCATTTAGGTTCTTCTCACATACTTTATTTTTTTTTCAAATTACGACATACTACTCGACTTGCATACTGTTTTTAGCGTACTATGTACTATGGAAGTTTGTGATTTCGCACGCAACTATATTGCTCATTGAAGTTATAGGTTGTATCTTTGAAAGGTGAGTTTTTTGTTTGTTTATTTTAATATCCTGATTCCCTTGTCTTTAGTAATTATTAGCCTAATAATTAGGTCCGACACATTTTAGGGTCTCCTCATTCAAATTTCTTTTTTTTTTTTTTTTTTTGCTTGTTCAACCTGCTTATTTAAAATGAGCTGAAACAACATAATTCTTGATATTTAATTGGGACTACTTAATATTTTTATGTTAAATCAACATAAATTTGTTAACAGTGTTAAGATAACTTAATCAATTTGTGTTTGAAAAACATTAATGAATTGTGTGGAACCCTGCATTTTTTACAGTTCTTGAAACATTTTCGTTTTGTACCATGCTATTTGATAGTGTTGTGAGAAAATGCAGCACATTTTATTAATTTGTTTGCGTTGTGTGAAAATGCAGCGCGTTTTTTTAAATGTGTTTCCGTTATGAGGATTTGCACCACGTGTGCTGTCAAACGGATGAAGATCTTCTCTCAATTTGCTGGCGTTTTTTGTAATTGCACGAGTTTTCTTAAATTGCAGCACGTTAAGTTCTCTCAGCCACTGTAGTAGTGGGAGCAGTAGACAAGCTCATTAAAAATACTGTGGTAAAAACAAATCAGACCTTAAATGTGGGGCTTTTTTTAATGGCATTGCAATTGATTAGAAGTTCTTGAGCTTATTTAAAATTAAACTCCTGGTGCATATAACCCATTGAGCTAAAAATGTCAAAACTTTTTTAATTGTTAGTTGAATTTTATTGTGAAGCATTGCTCTATAAATATAGCGATAAAAACCAACCTGTTGAACTCTGAGGTTGTTAAGTAATTACATATATTGTTTTTACTTTTGTAAAACTATACTTTATTATATATGTATCGATATATTTTCTCTATACACTGTTCCATTATACTTATCTGTGGTAACCTTCTTTCACTTCCATCTCCTCTCTTATCATACCAGGTCAATATCTCTCTCATTTCATTCGAAAGCATCAAGTTACCATACAGTAAAAGAATAATACAGGTTCTCAACAATGCAGGATTTAATTATTGTGAACAAGCTTGTGTAAAAGGTCTTATCTTGTTTCTAGAATGATGGTTTTGTACACTGCAGTGAATTGTAAGATGATAAACAGGAAAGTTGTTCCCCAAACAATTTCCTCTTGATGTTTGTGTAATTATTTTTGTGGTAAAAAGCTTTGTAATAAGTGATAAGACTACTGTATGTACTTGACTGTTCATTTTGTTTGAGCGTCTTCGCTCGTTCTGGCTCAAAGCTGGGAATTGTTTTGTGGAAGCTTTGAGTTTATTGAGCTGATGAAATATTCTGAGTAAAATCAATATCTTGTGTCTAATTATTTACTCATGTGGATTGTAAAAATAAGTGCTATAATGTGCATCCAGCTGGTTGTTATTTTATGCTTTCCCATCAATATGAACAGCTTAAGATAAATACTGACAGGAAGTGCATAACTCTTACATGTTGGTGAATGACAGGAAATTATTGGAAGATGACAACTGAGAGCAAATATGCTTCTTTTTTCCTTCTTTAAAGAAAGTACAGAATTTCCGCTCTTGAATCCAGTTGTGTGCCTGAAATGTCTTGAGCTTTTAACTGTCTGGAAACTAATACCCATCATATTTGACAAGCTACACTTTAGTGAATTTGATAAGGGGCACAAGAACACCCACACACACACACGCTGCTGCAAGTATTGACTGGTCTCAGTGTGTGCGCGGCTGCTGTCGTGGTGTGTTTCCATCAGTACTTTGGCCTCTGGAGTGTGTGTGGAGGGTGGGGGGTCTTTGTGGTGTGCTCTCCTGTTATAGATGGTTGTTAAGATGCCTGCGAGCCTGCGGGGGTCCTGGTGACTGAACAGGGCCTCTCTCCAAGCCAGGCCTATGAGAACAGATGAGGCAGGGGGAACAAATAAACACATCTCACAACTAATATCACAGGGCAGAGAGGCACGGCTAATCAAGCAAAATGACAGATATTAAATGTGTGAGTGTCCTGTGAGTCACGGCAATACATTTGAAAGCAAGAAAAACAGGAAGGCTGTGGAATAGGTCTTACTTCCTAGTGTTTTCACCTTTATGTGATGTTTTAGAGATTTTATGGGACTGCAGTGTGTGATGTTGTATTGAGATTAATGGTGCTAAAGCTGCTACTTTGTCATATTATATAAAGAGAAGAGCCAACACAGAGTGAGAAAGTGCAGAAGTAGATCATGATCAAGATCAAGATCTGGCACTTCAGATAACAAATAGATTTCTTTCACAAACAGATACATTTTTGCCTTCATTTATACGATGTTTTGAATGATATGAATAATTAAATTCATCTTGTATACAATAAATTACTGAAAAGTGACAGTAAAACTAGTTAAACCAATTTGGATTTCCGTAAACTCCACAGCACTGAAACAGCTCTAGTTTAGGTCACTGATGACCTGTTGATAGCTTCTGATTCTGTCTGTCTATACTGATGTTTGTCAATATTAGCGAAACACTGTAGACCACATTATTTATGTCACCAGATTAGAGAGTTTTTGTAGTTACAGGTTCTGCATTAAAATGGTTTAAGTCTCACTTTCCTGCAGGTAACAGTTTGTAGTGATGGGTGGTTGCAGGGCTTATTTGGTGTGCTTCACTGTGGTGTACCCCAGATGATCAGTGTTGGGCCCCTGATTTGTAATATTTTCCTTCTTGGTCAATTTTGCACTTAACTTTGGTCTTAACTTTCATTTTTATACAGATGACACATAGGCCCTATCACAATTCTATTTTTGTACCCCTACCCCTTCCCCTTGCCCCTTACAACTGAGGGTTAAGAGGATGGACTTCAAAACTTACCCCTAAGAATTGGGACAGCACTTCAACACCTGCACACGTCATCATATGTCATCGCGATCTCTTGCTTCATATGAGATCAGACGATCACGACTGCTGTAGTTATTCCAGTTGTGTTATTTTTTGGTGTTTATCTTCAGGAAATGACTGAAGGCATATATTATGTTATCATAACGATCTAATGTGGAAATAAGATCGTAACTGTACTGTGTTTTACACAGTGGCCATATTGATCTATGTAAACACACGAAAACATTAACATTATAGCAGACACTGTAAAAAGCTCATTCCCAGCCCCTAAACATTACTGACAGGGTATTCGAGTGTCATCGTATGTCAGAATGTTGTGGAACTGATGTACTGGAGTTATGATTATGGATTATAGGTCGCGAAATTTAGCGGGGGGTTTTTTGCGTTTTTTTTTTTTTTAAGCACACGAGAGAAACGCGAACGTAGAACACGAACGCGGTTATGAATATATTAAAACATATGTTTGTTTGTCGTAAAAATTCGTAATAATGACAAAACATGATAATTTGTGGATCTCCTTACTTCCGGTTTTAGCTTGTGGCAGTTGTATTCTGGGAAATTTTCTCACCCCTCTGTTTTAAGTGTGGTCCTGAAAAATCTTCGTTCGAAGGGTTGTAAACCCTTTGCCCTTAGCCCTACGCCTTCAAGCTAAAGAAAATTGGGACACCCCTACCCCTTGACGTGAACGCGCAAAACGAGGGGTAGGGGTAAGGGCTAAAAGGTAGAATTGGGATTGGGCCTTAGATCTATATACATTCAAAACCAGATGTCAATATGACTCAGTATGACAGATGTCATTTGTTGAATTTAAGTTACATTGCAACTTATTTTCATTAGATTATAAGTAGACTGTTAGGGTTAGGGTAGGGTTAGTGTAAGTTGACATGTATTTGCAAAGTTTCTTATAGTCAGTTAAATGTCTGTTGAATGTCAGTATCAACAGATATTAAGTAGAAAATCTACTAATACTCAAATGGACTATCAAAATAAAGTGTTACCCATTTTTTTAGTTTTAGGTGAACTATCCCTATAACAAATTCAAATTATTTTGAGAACTGCACACTTATTTTTGTGAAATATTTTTCTCTGGCAATCTGTGTAAAACTCTTACAACAAGTATGCATTCAGTTCTTCATTTTGAATTTTCTGTATCTATCAGCATTTACTAAAACTTACAGAACTATGAATTTATATAATAAAGGGATAAACAGTTTTTTTTTAAAGAAATATTTGACAGGAATTAAACATTGAAATGTCTACATTCACGACTATTTCTGCTGAACTACACCATTATATTCTGTTGAAGCACAACTAATCTTTTAACTTCTTTTTCTCTGTGTTAGAAGAGACAGCGTTTGAGGCAGGAGTTAGAGTCCAGATCCACAGCCAAGCTGAGCCTCCTTTCGTCCATGAGCTGGGTTTTGGAGTCGCCCCAGGCTTTCAGACATTTGTGGCTACACAAGAACAAAGAGTGAGTGAACTGTAACTTCACCTCTGAATTTCTTCTGAGACTTTATTTTTCAAACAATTTGTTTTCCTCCTAAATATATTCTTTATTTACACCTGGCATTAACATCCATTTACAGTAGGTTAATCTGATTACAAGAGGTCAGTGCTAAAGCTTAAAACACATTTTGTACAGCAGCATTATTCCTATTGATTGGCTGAAATCCTTATTGAAAGTGTATACCTGGAGAAATGTCAATCTTCACAGTTGAATCTTGTGCATTACATTTTGCTCTAGAGTAAAAAGCAAAGGAGCAACAACATTGTTTTTTAATTTGCAGTAAGGAGATAAATCAGCTAAGGGATCACTTTATTTGGGCATGCCAGAATGTAAAATACATTAATTCATTCATTCATTTTCTTTTTGGCTCAGTCTCTTTATTAATCTGCGGTCACCACAGCGGAATGAACCGGCAACTTATTCAGCATACGTTTTATGCATTGAATGTCCTTCCACACACACTCATACACTACGGACAATTTAGCCTACCAAGTTCACCTATAAATATATATTGTAGCAGGGTGGAGTGAAAAGGCATACACAAGTTGCTTGTGAACACCCCCCCGAAGGGCTTTTATTTACAAGTGCGGTGTGTAGTGCAGGTGTCTTCGGTGCTCTTCCCTTGCTTCCCAGTGTAGAGGTGCTCCAGTCGGTGAATCGTGGGTGAGATGTGCGTCCTAGATGATCCTGTGCTGTGGTGAGTACGCCGATCGCCCTTATCGATCACTCCGTGCTTTCTGAGGATGAGAGAGAGAACTTGTTTGTGCAAGCATTAGCGGAGAGGCTTCTCAAACACTCGTTCTTGCTGTGGCTCTTTATACGCTTGGAGCTGATGATCTCCAGGTGTAGGCGATCGGCGTAATTGCGTCCAGGTGGCGTCTGTGCGCTTCTCCCAGGATGACGCTGATTATACATTGGGCGACCCGCCACAATATATATATAATAAAAAAGATTAAGTTGGGATAACAATAAATTTTGTTCTACTTTTGGTCAACTAGAAAAAAAAAAGTTATGATAACTAGAAAGATTAAGTTGCTGTAACTAGAAAAATTAGTTACAGAAATAAGAAAAAAATCAATTAAGGTTCTGTAACTAGAAAAATCAAGTTGTGTGAGATAGAAATAGTCCCTTTATTAATCAAGGGTTGCAATGGAATGACTCTGCAACTTGTCCAGCATATGTTTTACACAGGGGATGCCCTTCCAGCCACAACCCAGCACTGGGAAACATCCATACACTCTTGCATTCACACCCACACATACACAATGGCTAATTTTGTTTAACCAATTCACCTATACCGCATGTGTTTGGACTGTGGGGGAAACCGGAGCTCTCAGAGAAAACCCACACAAACACGGTGAGAACATGCAAACTCCACACAGAAATGCAGACTAACCCAGCCGGGGCTCGAACCAGCGACCTTCTTGCTGTGAGGCGACAGTGCTATCCCCTAAAATAAAAATTAATTAATTAATTAAGAACAAAACATTTGTTAGAGACAAATCATCGAACCCTCAACAAATCCTTTGTTCAAGTGGTCAATCATGTTAGTAAAGAGTCCACAAGCATTAATAAAATGCAAGTTGAAGACTTTAATTATGAACCTGAGTTTATATTTCTCATTATTAAAATATTCATTGTTTGCACGTTAACTAGTGCATTAACTAACACATTACTATATCTGTAAGTTTACATTAACATAGATTGTTAAGTATTGTTAAACAAAACAAAGTATTGATGAATAAATCTATTCTTCATTGTAAGGCCACGTCATATAAGCCATGAATAAATACTCTACTGCATGTGTAAGGAAACGTCAACTAATTAATCTGTTAATGTAAATATTAGAATATAAATTAACATTAACAAAGATTATTTATTGCTGTAGCAACTCATAATGTCCACCATAAGTTCATGATAACTTATGCATTAGTGAATGTAAAGCATTAACCTTTTCAGCTCAGCTTATCAGCAATTTGATTTCTGAATTTCTGAATATAGAGAATATATATATGGACGAACCAACATTAACATTTTTTTCAACATGCATTTTAAAGCCACTAACCTTTTTATTTATCTATTTTTATTATTTATTTATTTATTTTTGTCGCCGCAGCAATACCTTTTCATAAGTGCTGGGTTAATAAATGCTAAAGCATACTGATGTATCCCACGCAACTGCACAGAACTGCTGACTCACTCAGACCCTGTCAAAACAGGATCACCAAGGTTAATAGTGCCTTTTAATCCACATCCATGTGTTCATGCTCCTCATTGCTCCTAGTTTCTATTCTGTTTCATGTGCACAGTTTCTACTTTGTCAACCCCTCAGGGTGCTCAATCTTGAGTGATCATCGCCTGGTTTGTGTTTGTGTATGTGTGTGAGCGAGACTGTAGGTGAGAGTCTGTGCAATTATTATTCATTATAAAGGCCATTGACTGTTCATTTTTTAGCTATTCTATTGTTATGTAGCTCTCCACTTTATTTTATTTTATCTGATGCTGGGAGGCTTTAATATCTCCAGCCGTGACCTTGCTGGCTGTTTGACTGCCGTTTGTTTGCAATCTGTCTCACTGAATCAGTCTCACCACAGTGAGCACAAATCAAGGGTAGCATTCTTGTTTTGTCGAAACTAATATGAAAACAAATATGATTTCCATCTTTAATACTTGTCAGCTTAAAGTTGGCATGAAACCGAAGAACAATCTTTTTTCCCATGTCTATTGTACTGCATAGCAGAGAAGAACAGTTCCTTGGACAAGAAAAATAAGACTCATGGATTATTGTTGATTACTGTTACTGTGATATATATACAAAGATACAGTGGGGGAAATAAGTATTCAACATGTCATCCTTTTTCTCTGAAAAACATATTTCTAAAGGGGCTGTTGACTTTAAATGTTCACCAGATGTTGGTTACACCCAAAGAAATCTATATATGCATAGACATATATAAAAAAACAATATTAATTACTTAACAAATTAAGTATTATGTAATAAAAGGAAATGCGACAGGAAAAAGTATTGAACACATGAAGAAAGGGAGGTATATGCAGCAAAAACCCAGACAGCAGCTGAAATCTCTCAGCAGTTATTCAGCAACCCTCTGCACTTGCTCAATGTAAATTAAAATTAGCTGCTTTAGCCCAACATCTACATCATTAGGATGAAGAAGATACAATTATGGTGGACATTTCAGCAAGACAATGATTCAAAACACAGCCAAGGAAACTCTTAAATGGTTTCAGAGAAAGAAAATCAAGCTGTAGAATGGCCCAGCCAATCACCTGACTTGAATCCAATATAAAACATAAAATAAAGATCAGATTTAATAGACAAGACTCACAGAACCATCAAGATGTTTACACTCTGTTGCAGTCTGTGAAAAAAGCGCACTTGAGCAATGCATCTGACTACATTCTCCACACGAGAGTCATCTTTAAGCTGCCATCACCAAAAAAGCTTTTTATGTAAACTTTTAAATACGTTTCTGTAGCTCAGTACATTGTCCTTGTGTCATTCCATTGTTATTACACTTAACAAATTTTTTTGGTTTTGTTATATTTTTATCTTTGTATTATTTTTGGATTATTTGGTTCATTTCCATGTCAATGGGTCCTTTAGAATATATATCCCCCAAAAAATTATAATAATAATAAAACATGACATACACAACATTAAGACATAACATTACATACAGGATTTTATTTCTTGTATTTTCTTGTTTATGCAAAGCACACTGCTTTGGTAACACATGATTGTTTATACTCTTTTTGCTGGAACTTCACAATGACATTACACACACTCACACACGCACACACACACACACACACACACACACACACGCACGCACACACACACACACACACACATTAAAAATGGCAAGTGACAATTTTTCAAGAAGAACTGCTTTTGTTTTCTGCAACACAACAATAATTTAATTGTCAAAATTGTGTTGATCGGACTGTAGCTGTATGCTAATAGATGACAGTGCGGCTTATAAAACAAATGTAGTATCTGTACTAAAAACACAAAGAACAGTGATGCACACTTTAGCTGGCAGTGAAAAATTATCTTTTAATTAATTTTTGCCTGTAGCTACTATAAGTGTTTTGAATTATGGAACCTTGATCTCTGCTCCAACTTTTAACCAAGTTTAACAAAATCACTTTTTCTTGACATTATGAGTAGTTTATGGAAATAAATATGGCATGAATTGTTCATGTAAAATATGTTTTTGAAAAGCAGGGTAATTAGTTTTCAGGACTTTGTCCTGTTATTTAATGTATTTATTTTAATATATATGTGAACCAAGTCTAATGTTATATAAGTATATTTTTTGCAATAGCCAACAATGCATTGTATGTATTTATATATGGATTTATAGATTTTTCTTTTATGCCAAAAACCATTATAAAATTAGGTTAGCATCATTTATCATCACAATATTTCAAAACTTTAAAGGTTTGATTTTTTTGTTTATATAAAAATTATTGTAAAATTGTTCTATTCTGACAAAGTGTATGTCATTGGGAAGCTTATTTTTTCAGCTTTTGAATGAGGTATAAATTCTTCTTAAGTTAAACTTATGACTGGTTTTGGTCCAGGGTCACATATTATTTCATAGACTACTAAAAAATGTCAGTAATGCTGTGTTCAATTCTTTATATCAAAAGTTGTAAGAGCAGAGATCAAGGTCCCATCATTCATTTAAAAAATATCAGATTATTATTTTTTTTTCACAATTTACTGAATATACTAAATGCATTTTGTCAGTATATGAAGTGTTATGTATTAAACAATACATGGAATATATTTTCTTTTTTGTATTTAGTGAGTGTTTCTTTTTGTTGTATATGCCTCTGTTGTGTTTCTCTTCTCTCCGCCTCGTCTCCTCAGCAGTTTCATTAAATCAGGTGCCATCACGTGGAGTGCCGGCTTGTTTGCGAATACCATTTAAACCAGACTGGGACGTCGTTCGGAGAGTCTCCTCTCTCTCTCAGCTTGTGTTATTCATTTTGTGAACTTAAACTTTGTTGTATTTACTCGCCGAAATACATGAAAAAGTAAAAGCTGAGTGTTGATTCATTGAGATCTCTACAGAGACACTTGTGCTGAGAAGGGTGCCTTTTTGTTTCATTATGTTTTGTCCTGTTTTGTGGTTAGTAGGGGGGTAAGTGAATGTTATTTTGTTTTGTTTTATTTCATGCGCAGGTAAGAGGGTTAAAACTTAGTTAGCTGTTGAATTTTTGTTTGTTATTTTGGCATTTACCTCCACAAGCTTTTTGTTGTCTCCTTTGAAGTTAAATAAATTGGAATTTTATTTATTTTTTATTATTTATTTTTTAATTTCATTTTTAAGTTAGATTTTCGTAGCAGAAGACATGCACAATATGTACATTAAAATGGTCTGCATGGTATAAATGATCACAGGGTTGCATAATAGTAAATTCTATTACACTATGAAATTCACTACAGGATACCATGGCAAAACCGTGCCTCTTTTCTTTACTTTTGTTGTGCTTATGGATAATTGCTGGGTTTAATTGTTCTAATTGTTATGTTTAGGTTGCTGTTAAACTGAAATACAGACTAATGACTGTGGCAAGTAACCCCAGCCTTCTATAGCTTTGCTGTGTAATTATGTTTATGGACATTTAGACTGCTTGGCAAGCGTTGGGTGGTATGCTTTTTAAGCTATATTGAGAGCACCTGTATCGTATAAACAAAATAATATATTGAGGTCACTGGCACAAAACCATTATAATAATCATAATATATGACCTTGTTAATCATTTTTGTTGATGCTATTGGTGTTAGATTTGCTATCTAGACTATCATGAAAAGTCCATGATATGTGTTTAAAGCAGCTGTAGATGATGCATATGCAGCTGTGGTGTTTCTGTCAGAGCGTTTGCAACCTTCGCCCTCCCTGCTGTTATCTGAGAGTGTAAGGGTGGTGTTCGCTTATCTGCTGTCGTGTACAGGTTACGGAGGGTATCAACATCTCTTCTCTGGCTGGCTTTTATCAGGGTCTTCTGCTCTCTTACCTTGGGTTATCTGCTCTCTCGCTCTATTTCTGTGTCTCTTTTTTTTCTTCACTTATTGTGAAGAGTCCAACAGCATATTTAGATCTTTAGAATAGCACTTCAACTTGATAATTCACTTGAAATGTTCTACTAGCTGTAAGTAACTACATTTCATTTATTTTCATTATAGTATTATAATCAGGGGTGCCGCTAGCAATCTTGGGCCACAAAAAATATGAGGATGGGTCCCCTACTACCAAGCTAGCTATCCAAACTCTTTGTCTGCAATGTAGTTATACTGACCTATGCATTTTATTATTGATTTTGTCCACTACTTATCAGTATTTAGTAAGAGAACGGCCATGACTGTAGCTAGCAGATGATTTATTGTTCAAATGTAAATGTAGTAAAAAAAAGGAACAGTAATCAAATATTCACTGAAGATTTTACATTTCTAAACACACAAAACACCAATAACTATTTAAATAACTGTACTGCAATAATGTCTCATACAATGTGCAATACACTGGAACAGTGACAAAAATCAATAAGACACAACATTATATTACAATGAGACCCATAAATAAGCCGAGACCATAGACTGTAAAAATTATGGACGTAGTATCCGTGACGTCACCCATTGGTTTCTGATGAACCGAAAAAGCTACTAGTAGGCGTGGCCAACCGTCGCCATTTTGTTCGCGCACCGAGGCATACCAAATAAGGGCAAAGAGGCGGAGCGTGGGCGGAGCGTGAGCGGAGCTACAGGACGCATGCTGGCATTTAGTTAAGAGCTTTCTTATGGGAGAAACGCATAATATTTCATTACCTGCGACTCGTTTGTGTTCTGACCACACGTGCTTGGTTATACACTATATCAATTAAGTGTTTAGACTGTTGAAAACACTGTTGTAATACATCAAGCCACTTAACATCATTCTTAAGACGTTTTTCAGCAGGAAGAAAGTGCGACTTACATCCAGATACTTCAGATATAGTCTGTGTTAGTAAATGCAAGGCTATTTAGGAAATCCAGACAGAACACTGTATGATAACACTTCAGATGACGATTTTATAGACTACAGCTGATCCATCTGTCAGATTCTGGAGTGCATTAGAGTTCTGAAGAACATTATAAATCATAAATTATCCTAAATAAAGCAATTACATTTATAGAGATGGTATAAGTATATAATTTCACTCACCTGGGAAATGGAGGCCACGTGAATGGTTTGTGAGCACAATAAAGTGCACACAGCATGCCATATTATCTGATAATTGCAGGAAATAATTCCAAAAGGCAACTGACTGTGTAAAGCCAAATAAAACAACACAAAAATACGATGAATATGCCGAGATCAAGAGCTAATCAGCCGGAATCAGCTGAAGTGACGTGACGGCGACCAGCGGGACTAGCTGTCACTCAAGTGGCCACGCCCTTAACTATGCAAACTTAATTTAGCTTAATATAAAGGAAACGGATGAGTTATAAAAAAATTCACCCCCCTCACAGTTGTCATGAAGGGTAATATAAGCTATATGAACCAAGATCGTTCTTTGTACCAGGCTGTAAACACGTTTTTTTTTCTGCTGTAAAGTTGGCCATTTCACCAGTGGGCTCATTAGAGATTTGCTCTATTATGGAGCCAGGACTAGCGGAATTTTCGATGAATTGCAGTTTTAGTTACTTCCGTATTGGCTTCCCGAGGGAGAGCGGGAGGTTGCCGCTTGGCCGAGACTCATAAATGATGCCGAGTGCATCATCCCGGTAATTAAAGTGCACTTATTATTGTTAGAGTTTTCAATGTGAACGCACTACTTACACTATTTATGCTACAAAATGGCGTAGAATAGTGCATAAGTATGCGATTTGGGACGCAGCTGATGTTAACCTCCAGGACATAGCATCAACTCTCTTCCAGCTACTGATGGACTGAACCATACAGTGAAAGGGGTGGGGGGGTGCAATTTGACAGTGACAGACATGAGGGGCAGATATAAGCCGTATTTTTATTTTTTATTTCTAATAAATTGTTTTACTTGTAATTTAGAGATACATTCATAATTTATATTACATTATAGTACTGTTATTAATTATAAAGCAGATCTCTGTGGGCCCCTAGAGTGCATGGGCCCTTAGAATCGTCCTAACTTTCCCCCCCTTAGCAGCGCCCCTGATTATTATACTGCTAGCTTAATATCGGAAAACTTTCATTTATTTTAATTTGTGCACCCAAATGACATTCTCTACTACTAATCCCAACCATAATCTTAATCCAACACTAAATCTAACTCTTGCCTCACAGTTTGCAGATACTATAATAACACTCTAATGAGAGTTAGCTTACATGTAGGTGCAAAGTTAGTTGTGACCATGTCTAAAGTGGACTATTAAAACAAAGTGTAATCAATCCATTTAATTGTGAAACATTATTTGGTATAATAGTTAGATCAGTTATCATATTTGTATTTTGTTAATTGAAAGCATTACGCTATAAGTGAAATGACATTTTTTAGACTTAGATTAGAAGAAATACAATGCAATGTTTTTCCACAACTTTCCCCTGCACAGCGTCTTGTCTTCAGAACATCTTTATAATTTAGTTTCTGCTTAAACAAGTGTTTGTCTTGTTTACCTACTGCAGTGGGAATCGGTGGGTGAACATGGAGTGGAGCATGGAGTGATGTAGAAGAAGGTGTTGATCTTCTGTGGAGGCGGAGTATAGGCAGAGTATAGACACACTATTATCTATAAAAGAGATTCAGGGCGTACTCACACTATGTACAGTTCTCTTTAACCGGGCCTAAGCACGCTTGTCCCCCCTTCCGTCTCCCCCGACGGCCCGCAATTACATTGCATTCGGGCCTGAGCGCGCTTACGTCATCGATGATGCGCTGTTCAGTGTAAGAGAAACGCTCTCGGAGATTTCAGTGGAGATTTCTTTATATCATTATATGGTTTTAGTCGTTTGATATGCAGTGACACACAGTCAGATATTCCCCCGAACAGATCAGCCACTGCTGACTCTCATAAACAATCATAAAGTCCTCGTGCTGCAGGAATTAGAAGGTTTACTAAAGGCTCAGCTGTCGTGCAGAGAGGGGTTTGCGTCTTTAATAATTTACGACAGTTTGCGTGCATTAAACAGTAAGAATGACTAATAAATCCATATGAAAAAGTCCCCAAAAGTCACGTCTCCTCTTCAGTTTCGGCTCAGGTGCGCTCTGCACTCACGCTATAAGCGTACCGCGCCGAAGCCCAAGTGAACCGCGCTCAGGCACATCTCTTCCAACCGGGCCAGGGCCGGCCAACTGTACTGTGCCTGAGCGCGGTTCAGTGCACTCACACTTCTAAAATTATCCGGGAAACAGGCCTGAGCACAGTTCGGATAGCATAGTGTGAGTACGCCCTCATTCACAACCTGTCGTTTTGGTGGATTGGGTTCGATGTGAGCTGTTTAGACTAAAGAGAAAGTTTTGACTTCTGAAACTTACAGGATATTTCTATAACACAGTGACCTCTGATATGCCAAAATATCACAGGAATTCAAGTTCATGACCCCTTTATCTAGCTTCCTCTGTATATTTTAATTACTTTACATTTTACTTTTGTTTGTATACAGGGTGGGCCATTTATATGGATACACCTTAATAAAAGGGGAATGGTTTCCTGAATACAGTTTCCTGAAAAGTGGAATGGTCATCGTGGGCCTGTTGAATGGCCCATAAGGTCTCCCGATCTGACCCCGTTAGACTGTTATCTTTGGGGTCATTTGAAGGCAATTGTCTATGTAATTTATTAGGATGTATCCACATAAATGGCCCACCCTGTATTTAAACAGCATTTGTTAAAATAATAATAATAATAATAATAAAATCATTTAAGTTTTTTTTACAATATTCATACCTTAAAATGAAAGTTTTTGGAGTCTGGACACACGCTATTATGATCGGCTGGCATATTTATAAAGGGAAAGCATTAGCAGACCTGCCATAATGTTTTTGAAAGCTCCAGGTGGTAAATAATGGTTGTGCATGTTTGTGATTTACAAAGACCATGGCATCCAAATGGCCAAAATATCCCAGTCCAGACATTCACTGAAAATCTAGACACAATATATGCACTGCACGCACATGCAAACACAGGTGCTTGTCTGAAATAACAATGCAAAAACTAAGTTGCTGACTAGAAATGTGAAGGGTTTATAAATCTGTAACTCCAGCTAGCATATGCTGGATAATAAGAGGTGATTATTACACAGCTCTCAGTACGACATTCTAATTGAGCAGGAAGTTTATTGTCTTTGATAATCTCCCACACTGTTTTTATATACTCCTGTACTTCTTTCTATATCATCTTCTCGCATGAAATATAAAATAATTTGAAGCCAAATCTGTTTTTTATGTCCATTTCATGCAGAAAAGCAAACATAATCCCTGACCTATTGTTACTGGTTCAAAAACAATTCACGCTGACATGTGCCAAACAAATGTATAATGCTGCACCGATTTAATCAGGCACTTCATTAAGAAAAGCTCTGAGCTACAGTAGGTGTCAGTGGGTGCGCAAAGAATGCAACAAAGTGAAAGTAGGCACTGACATGATAGTGTGTAGGCTGTATTGTGTTGATGTATTCATGCATGCAAGGTTACAAAGTTCAGAACAAGTCAGGACCTCGTTTCAATAAATAATATAGTTTGTAGCATTGATTTTTTTGTTGTACTGTAAACTGTAGATTAGACAACATTGAATTTAGCATGGATATAAAATTATGCTGTAAGGGTAGAATTATAGAGACTTTACAATAACAGTTTTAGATTAAATGTTGCAAATGTTTTCAAAACATTTAAGAGTTTTGCACTGAAAGTATATAAAAAAAACAGAAATGTTGCTATTTAACCAACCCAGGCTCATTCTGAGAACGTAGTCCCGAGTACGTTTCTGGAGGCCGCGGAATACGTCCCGTCAGGTACGTCTTTTTGCACTTTTTGCTTTGGCAAGTCCACAAGAGGCCGCTGCGGACGCTTTTTGAGATCTCAAGTGTCTCTCGCGAGTGCCATTTACGCCTGCCGTTCTCGCGTAAACCCACCAGAGGCCGCTGTCGGCCGACCGTTTTTGGCTGACTGAATGACTGACTGACCATCCGATCGGACTGACCCACCCTCCCCCTTCCCTAAACACAACTAAAATTTTATTGATTGACCCACCCACTTCCCTAAACCCAACCAATAGCTTTCAAAAAAGCAATCCAGAACAAAACATAATCCCCTCGTCTCATTGCATTCTCATCCTGTTGTTTACTGGTTTACTTCATTACATGGATTCTGTGTTTGTCTTACCTGCTTTCTGGAACCGCTCCTCGTCGGACTCGAACCCCGGCGTCGTCGTGGTGGTCAACTCCTCTCTGTGGCTCGAGTCCGCCGACGAACACGGCGAGCTAATGGGACAAACTGGTTGCAGCGGTAAAGTCATCCACGGGAGGCGGTCGGCCGGTGAGCGTGAGAAGAAAAGGCGTCACACCACCCCTTAGCGTTCGTTTTAAAAAAATTAAACGCAGCCATACGTACCCCTGACCACGTAATGTGCGGTCTCCAGAAACATACTCGGGACTACGTTTTTACAATGAGCCTTTAACAGTAAATGACATTGAATGCACTGTGCCATTCTTCCTCACTTATTTGCTTACTACACTGACCAAGGTATATAAACACTAATCTTTCGATATTAAACATTATATTTATATTCTTTGATAATTCATTATTTTAGTTAGTTCTCAACCTTTCAATTGCATGAATAGCATTGTTGTGCATGTACTGTATGCATGTGCATGCGTGTGTGTGTGTGTGCGTGTTTGCATTGAGATAGAATTTATTTGATCAGAAATGCAGTAAAGATAAGTGTGATTTTTAAATGAACTGATAAGAACAGGGGTGGCATGGTGGCTAGCACTGTCACCTCACAACAAGAAGGTTGCTGGTTCGAGTTCCAGCTGTGCCAGTTGGTGTTTCTGTGTGGAGGTTGCGTGTCCTCTCCGTGTTCGTGTGTGTTTCCTTTACGTGCTCCGGTTTCCCCCACAGTCCAGAGACATGCTGTATAGGTGAATTGAGTGAACCAAATTTGCCGTAGTGTATGTGTGAGTATGTGAATGAGTGTGTATGGGTGTTTCCCAGAACTGGGTTGTGGCTAGAAAGGCATCAGCTGCTTAAACATATGCCGGATAGACGGATCTTTCAACCCCTGATGAATGAAAGACTGAGCTGAAAATTACTGAATGAATAAGAACAGAAAACATTATGAAACTATGATATGGTGGTCAATAAACGTGTATATTATGTTATTATCAATGTTGAAAACATTTTTATGGGTTTATTAATGAATAAAGGTAGAGAAAAATATATTTAAAATAGCTTTTACTGTCACTTTTGAACATTTTAATGCATCCTTGCTGGAATGGATGTATGGATGGATGAACGAACTAACTAACAAACGAACGAACGAACGAACGAACAATCGAATGAACGAATGGATGAATGGACAAATGGAGCAGATGAATAAATGAATAAATGAATGAATGAATGAATGTTTATTTCTTTAAAAACTATAATTAATCGCTGATTTGTTTGTTTGTTTGTTTGTTTGTTGTTTAATGTATTGCAATATTGTTTTGTCCAAGTATTCTTTTATAAAACAGCAAGATATTTGGGAGCTGTCTTAGACTGAAGTGTGATCAGTGTGTGGAAATGAATGTGCCAGAAAGATCAATGAAAATATTAAAGTAACACCCCTGTTGAGAAAATTGTTCAAGCTGACAAAATCAGGACTTTTCCCCCTGAAACCCTTTGTTATAAACTTAGTTTTGACAGCTTGCTCCACCCTGTGTGTCAGGGAAACTATTCATTTACTGTGGGTTTTTTTAGGCCTGTGTTTTTTTGCTTGGATGTGGCAGTAAAATATTATTTGCATATTCAGTTTCTTACGAACATGTGTTTTTTTTAGATTGGGAACATTGATTGAATTCAGGACGTATATTGTTTATTTTGCGGTAATAACAGTGTGACTGATTGATATTTTGGGAACTGCATCTCCGTCACAGTCGGAACCCACTGAGAGCACAGCCTGTGCTCACATTCACTCAATAAGTCTCTCTTCACTGAATCTGTCAGATGTGCTGTAAAAGTCGACCATAAAATGAATCAATCCTTTAAAATTCAAGCTTTATTAATCTCTTCGCTTTTCATTAGCAATGGTCATTTGGATCTGTGTTTGTTTTCGAATGTTTTAATCATTCCCGTCAAGAGCGAACGAATTGGTGGCGTTAATTATGCAAATTTACATTAACAGAATAAGCTGTGGGATTAATATTTAAACCAAGAGAACACGAAAAGCCAACTTTCCTGTGGATTTCGAAAATGTCCTCGATTTGTTTTTTAAATATGATCTGTCCAGGAGGTTGTATCTCCAGCTCATTATCATTAACCCTGATGTCCTAGCCAGGGGCCGTAATGACTCTCTGACGCAATGTTGCAAGAAACCCATTACGAAAGACCCAGAGAGAAGGAGACACAGAGCAAGCAAGGTGAATGTGGCTCGTTTCTGAGATCATGTAATATGAATGCGACTAGTGGGGTGAGTGGTGATGGCTTTTCATTTGATTGAAGAGTCTTGAGTTCATAGATTGAGTCTGAATGACATTTTACCCAGAAATGCCTTTTCATTCCTCTTATGTGCTTCATCTCTTTTGGGAGCTCTGTAAATTTAGCACTGGTTAATTAACTTTACTTTAGGCTTATAGGACCCGCAAAACATCCGGCATGGGGTATTTTTCCATTCCCTTCTGTCTATCTCATCCCTCGCTTCTCCATTAGTGAGCGTCTCTAGTGATCCCTCTGGCAGCGTAACCCCCCCAACACACTGACACTAAATACTCTAAATTAGGTCTTCAAACTAGTTTTGAACAAACAAACTGCTATTAACAGCATTCGATTTCAGAACTTTTGCCAAAGTCATGGCCTGCAGTGAATACTATTGTTTTACAGATTGTAAAGTTTCAGTAGTGGCAACCTTATTTACAGTGCATATGAACTGGAATATTAAGTAGGGGACAGGGATTTCTTTTTGCAAAGTAATGACGAGTTCAGACTACATGATTTTCAAGGTAGTCGTGTCACAGATGTTTTCACACATCTGGGGTTTCATCGCTGCTTTCTTTAGACTGCAAGATGGATTGGCGATAGGGGGTTTCACTCTGCATGACTTTACAATGGGAAGAATCGCAGACAACTTTTGTCTCGGTCCGCAAAATACGTCTCTCACAACCAAACACACGTGAGACACGTCACTATCTTTTGTCATGAACTACATAATTACTTAAGTGGGGAGAAAATGTACTTATTTTGCTCACCTGGCTTTGAAGGGAATTATCAATTTCTCCTCAACTTGTTTTCTTTGTTGACCTCGTTGTGATAGACATGGGTGCTCCTTCCAGATTTACACTAGTTTTCCTCCATCTCTTGGGTTCAAATAGACTAAAAGGAGCACTTTTAACCTGCTGACCAGCAGAAACCCATACTAATGGCTGCTGCTCTCTCAATGGCTGTAGGTAATTGCCGATGTTATTTTACCATGGCATGATTTAAATCGCAGATAGCTTCAGATATTTATCACGGCAAATATCTCACGGGTGTCGGCGACTCATCAGCGATTCTCTCAGATGGTGTCTTTGTAACTCACATGAACGATTTGCCTGTGATTTCAGGCATTTGTCTGCGATTTCTCAAAACCTGTCGGTGAGTCAAAATCGAGGCTAAATCATGGAGAGATTAATTTCATTTTTCAGTGGATTAACTTGCACGGATTAATTGTTCCCCAAAATAATAACAATGTTTGCTAGCGAGATGACTTTTCCTAAATGACTGTATATTTTGTCTTAACATTGTTAAATTATAGAAATGAGAAAACACAAAAGAATTCAGTATTTCTTCCTTGAATGACAATAAAGGTAAAATTGATCATATGCATTTGTTCTTTCCCTTCTATATGCTATATTTCTCTTGCCTCTGTTCCATAGCAACTTTCTTCATAGCAACAGAACATAACTTCAGACATGTCTTTTAAATATTAAAAAAGAACATTTTCACAGTGGTGAAAAGACTTTGCTCAAAAAGTTGAACTGACAAAACCAAATTTGCCTGCATGGTGAATGTAACCTAATTTGATTTAAAATATATATGTATTTTTTCATCAGTTCATGCTTTGTTAACAAAGCTTAGACTAGTTTTGTGGTATTGTTTATCATTTAATATCCATTTTATGGCTGTGAAGTGGTCACTTTCATCTATAATATTCATGTATCCTAGCAAAAAATAATAATAATAAAATCCATAATTAATAATCTTAGGTGTTGCATTGAATGTTATCTCACAATCCCAATATGTTTTAACTGAACAAAATACGTATTTGACTGCAAATGAGAATTCTCTCTTCAGATAGCATGCTCTGTTCTGTCCCCATATACTGTAAATAGAATAACAAACAAAGTAGCGAGTTGAGTTTAGAAAGTAAGGTTTAGCTGCTGTGGCTAAAACTACCTTATTTTTGATAAGATATAAATCTATCTAATAATTTATTTATACATGAAAAAAAATCTTTAAAAAAATAACTGAATGAAATTTGAAAAACATGCAGCAGCAAAAGTAGGTTAGTCCTTGGATAACTCTGTAAGATGAATTTGAAAATAGACCGCATTTGTCAAAATCATAAAGCATGTCAAAAAGAAACCTGACAGGATTCTAATCAGAATGTCTCTGTCTGTCTGTCTGTTTTGGATCCATTCCTTTAGGAAATGTCTTGTAGGACAGTAAATACCATGTAGGACCAGGATTTGATTAGTCTAGTCTATATGATAATTCATTGTGACATTAAATAGATAAACAGTATATTTTGTAAATATCAAATTATATATATATATATATATATATATATATATAATATTAAAGTTTGCTCAAACTCATATCACATTGTTCATTTATTAAACTTGTACATTTTTTTTATTGTAATTATTTTGAAAAACATGTTTTGTGCTATTACTGCATTGTAAGCTTTAGATGTAATAAAACATTTGCAATAGATTTAGATGTTTGCAGAATGTTTTTTTCATGACCTACAGTATCTTTACATATGTTATTGTATTGACCTATATACAGTATACTATATGTACTATATTAAAATACTAAATATTAAACATATTTTCTAAGAATCAAATAAGATTTTTAATGAATGAATGAATGAATGAATGAATGAATGAATGAATAAATGGCTATTTGTTCAGAAGATTTATTTTTGTATTTATTGGATTAGAAATACTATAAAACTACATTTTTATCCAACTTCATTGTTATGTATTTAGTATAATTTAGTGTTTAGTATTAGTATTTAGTATTTAGTATTATTCATTCATTCATTTTCTTTTTTTGGCTTAGTCCCTTTATTAATCCGGGGTCGCCACAGCGGAATAAACCGCCAACTTATCCAGCATTTGTTTTACGCAGCGGATGCCCTTCCAGCTACAACCCATCTCTGGGAAATATTTAGTATTAATTTAGTATTATTCTACCGTATAATGTTACATAGCAAACCAATGTGTCACTTAAGCCACCAGAGATCATTATCGTCCAATGATTGTCCAGTAATCAGTGCTGAAAACAGTTGTACTAAACTCTTTTTTTTTGTCACAGTTTAAAAGTGTTTAAAAAATCATATTTGCCCAATAAAACGATGCATTTGTATGAATGACTCGTTCCTGAGAGCTGCATTACTGAGTTAAGTGATAACAGATAGAGTGATTATAAGCTGCTGCGGCTACATTCTCTCTCTCACACACACAGAGAGATGCTGAAAGTGAAGGTCAGTATCAAGGGCAGAACCCCGATTTACACTCTCACTGTGTTAATCACTGGTGAATAATTAATGAAAATGGAACATCAGCATTTTCTACAACTAAGCTGTCTCGATGAATTAAAAAATGATAGCTTATACAACCTTGCATTGATTTGTTGTAATTTTAATAATAACCAATTGTAAAAAAATAAATAGATAAACAAATGAATAAATAAATAATGGTGCCACGGTGGCGTATATTGGGTAATACTATCACCTCACAACAAGAAGGTCACTGGTTCCAGCCTCGGCTGGGTCAGTTGGCATTTCTGTGTGGAGATTTCATGTTTTCCCCGTGGTCGCGTGGGTTTCCTCCGGGTGCTCCGGTTTCCCCCACAAGTCCAAAGACATGAGGTATAGGTGAATTGGGAAGGCTAAATTGTCCGTAGTGTATGTGTGTCATTGAGTGTGTATGGATGTTTCCCAGTGATGGGTTGCAGCTGGAAGGGCATCCGCTGCATAAAACATATGCTAGATAAGTTGGTGGTTCATTCCGCTGTGGCAACCCCAGATTAATACAGGGACTAAGCCAAAAAGAAAATGAATGGAATGAATAAATAAATATAAAGAAAGATAAAAAAACTGATATGTAATAATTTGAGCTATTAATTTAAGTTAATATGGTTAATGAAAAAATAATATTGTTTTTAATTTAAAATACTATCAATTAAATTTATTTTTGTATAATAACAAATATCCTAATTAAACAAAATTGAGTGGTATTTTGACATGCATTTTTGAAAAAAAGATCACCACAATTTTTTTTATTTTTTGCTAACATGAACAAACAATAAACAATATATTTATTACAGCATTTATTCATGCTGTAATATGAAATAACATGCTGTTAATGTTAGTTAATGGAAACAAAGTTGTTTGTTCACTAATAATTAACTTCATTAACTAATTTTGAAAAAGCTTGAATTTGCATTTTCTTATTACATTACTCAATGTTGAACTAAAATTAATAAATGCTGTACAAGTATTGTTCATTAATAGTTCATGCAATTAAATACATTAACTAACTTTATTGAAGCTTATTGTAAAGTATGACTGATTATGTTTAGCGATTATTCAGAAAATGATTTGATTAGAAATTATTCAGAAAATGATTAGTACATCATTTGCTCTTAATGATTAAACGAGCAATGTCCATTGAATATGTGTATTATGATAAATTCATTATGGAAATATGTACAAGATTTCGGTTGTCTAAACTTATTTTTGCTTTCCTTTGATGCTGGTGTTGCTGGTGCAATCTTCCAAGTATGATTTACGACACTTTGCACAAGATTTAATTAAGGCAGTTTTTCAGACAGTTCAAAGAGAGTCTATAGGCTGCTCCATGTCTGAAGGCAAGCTGGAGAAATGCAAATCAAGTTATTATAAGGCTGTTTACTAAAGAACCTGTCATTGAGTTTGTTTTAAAGATACGGTTTGCTGCTTTCCCCCTCTGATACCCAGTGTTAGAACTGGTTGGTGGGTTTATTTCTGATTCCTGGAGCAGAGGTAAGACCGACAGGCCTTTTAAAGTCTTCCCATGCCAAAATAGCTTTGATTTTATCTCCACTGACAAATTTCATTTGCCTGTCAGATATCTTTTTTCCCCATCAGCAGCCGCGTGAAATCAGTTGCTCAATCTGTGCCTGATGCTCAGTGGTTTCCAGACGCAGTTGGGAAGAGATTATGTCCCTTCTTATCCTCTCCAAGGCAGCTCATTATTCACATTTGGCTCTTTCGGGTTTAAGACTGCATTACCCACCATGTCTCCCATTGAGTCTAAATGAAGCTGACCTGCATGAAAGCACGGGTAATGTATGCTGGATGCGGGCAACCTATTGTTTTGGGGCAGATGGGTTCCTCCTTCTCTCCACCTGGCATTTCCTGTGCCATGTCTCTTCCTTTTGTTGTTTACGATCTCTTTTGTCATTCCCTCTTAAATCCTTAATCCCGCTCCATATTTCTCTCTCCCTTGAGATTCACGGCCTTCCTTCCCTGCTGCCCTCCCTCCCCGTTTTCTGCCAGGTTCAGTAAGACGAGAGCCAGTTCAGTGTGTTTGTTCATGGAGGATTGTGGAGTGTGATTGTGCTAGATGTTTGTAACACAGTAAACACTCCTTCCAGTCGATGGACTCATGCCAGCAGGATGCCTGTTGCTGCACCTGGCAGAACCAGCTTGTTGCTTTTGATAAATTGGCTTTGATAAAGATCTCTTGTAAATCAGCATTTTGCTTTTTCTATGATAAATTCTTGTCAGTTCAGTTGTTTTTGTCATTCTTGCACCGAACAGAATGCAGGGACACTGTGCACTGTGTGTGCCAAATTGTAATTTACTTTTTTTCTCTGACAGGTGTGCAGTGTAAAGTTGACTCAGAAAACCTGATAACTGATTGCACTAAACTTTTCAAATGAAGTAGCTTGTTATTTTTGAGCTGATAAAGCTTAATGCCACTCTGTTTAGTTATGTTTAATTTTCAGTTACAATATGCTGACTCTCTGAGTTCATTGTGGCGTGAATAAATTCTGTCGTTACTTTGTTTTATACTTTTCATTGAGATTTCTTCTGAAAGTGCACTGGAACATACAGTAATTGTTATATAAGTAAAAAGTTCAACCAATGGAAGACTGATCACCACGGTGGTGACTACAACATGGCAGTGGCTTAACAAAATGGTACTACCACAAAACAATCTTAAATACTGTTAGTTAACACAGTAAATATTTAAAGCATGTTTCAAGAGTTTACACTTAGCTGATGATTGATTATAAAGGACAAGGACAAGGACAAGACTAGCCTCGAGTTCTCCAGCCTCCAGCACCTAGACTGCAGCTCTGCACAAGACGTCTGGCCATAGGAGAAATGGTCATGCCCAACTGAGCCTGGTTTCTCTCGCGGATTTTAATTTCTCACTTTCGCCAGTTGGTGAAGTTTTTTTCCTCGCCGCGTCGCCACTGGCTTGCATGGTTCGGGACTTGTAGAGCTGCGCAACAATGGATTAATCTTCAGTGTTTGGACTCTCAGCAGTGAATATTAAACCACGCTGAATTGAACTGAACTCCAACACTAAAAACTGGACTGACACTGTTTCAATTCACTATAACCTTCTATGTGAAGCTGCTTTGGCACAATCTACATTGTAAAAGTGCTATACAAATAAAGGTGAATTGAATTAAAGCTTGTTCAGCATGCAGTCCTGGGAAAGAGCCCTGAGCTCATAACATCCTCGAGGCCGGGGCTCCCTCCCAATTGCAAGGCAAGAGGGGAGTTTGAGCTCAGGTAGATCTCGAGAACTCCCCTGCCGTAATGGCTAAAAACCAGATGGTGATTGCTCTTTTTTAGAGATAACTACTTATCAGGAGCATGTCTATGGTGCTTAGGAATCATCTGGTTGGTGCATCATAAATTGGATAATGCGGGTCCAGCCGCAAGCAATCATAAGCACCTAATCCTCTCGAAATTAGTTTATAAATAAACTTCACTCATGTCTGTCTCTTCTCTTTCTTGCTTATAACAGTTTTATCACTGCATACTAACCGGTTGGATGGAGCATCAAATCAAAGGAGAAAAGAAATAGAAAAAAAGCACTTCTTAAAATAGTATTGAGATAGCCTTGCTGTAAACATCATTAACCCAGACTCAAAAATATGTTGCCATTTTTGAAAAAAAATAAATAAAAATAAATTGTGGCTGTATCAAAGTGAAATGTCTAGTGAATGGCATTAAAAGGGAGGGTTTTTTTTGTCCGAAAACAGCTAAATGTATCTGTGGCAACTTGATATTATGTTGTTTCATGCATACATTGACACCTCATATATCAAATGGCTGATGAGATACAAGCTACAAGGTTAAAGATTCATTGCATTTAAAATGATCAGTGTTGGGTAAAAAAAGTAATAAATTACAATCTAAAGCCTATCTAAATCTAAAAGCATACACAAAAAAATGCTATAACACATAGTCTCACATTACTACTGTGCTATGTTATTCATTCATTCATTTTTTTCAATCATTCATTCATTCATCCATTCATTCATTCATTCATTTAGTTTCCTTTGGAAAGTTAGTCCCTTATTTATCAGGGGTAACCATAGCGGAATGATCTTCCAACTATTTGTTTTACTAGGAAACACCCTTTCACACACACACCATACGCTACAGCCAACTTTATTTACCTAAACCACCTATAGTGAATGTCTTTGGACTGTATGGAGAACTGGAGCTCCCAGAGGAAATCCACGTGAACTGGGAGAACATGCAAACTTCACACAGAAATGCTACTGCAGCTGGCCCAGATGGGCCCCAAGCCAGTGTCCTTCTTGCTGTGAGGCGACAATGCTAACCACTGAGCCACCATGCCACCCTTGTTATGTTATTTTTTGTGTTTTTTTTTTTTGTTTGTCTGTTTTTTGTTTTTTTAGATTATGGCTTACATTTATTTCTTTACCCAATGCTGAAAATTAACATAACGTCTCACGTTTAATCTAAACTTTTCACAGTATGATAAAAGCATACTCCAAAAAATGCATTTGCTGAATACTCAATGCCATTTTACTTGGGATGTAACAGGACATGTATTGGCGTCACGGTTCGGTTCATGTATGCTGGCAAAAAATACAGTCAGTCCAGATTTACCAGTCCTGAGTTGGACAAAAAAGACCACAGCAGTGCAACAACTTGGAGGCCATTCACGCAGCAGTGATTTTTCTATGTTGTCATCAAATTGAACAGTTGTCATGCCAACCTGCTACTGAACACAGAAGCTCACAAAACTCGTCCCACCTGTGAGTTCTTCTGATTGGTCCACGCCATTGGAACTGGTGCTGTGTGTCAATGTTGAAATTATTGTAATTTGACAAGGCATATAATGCTGCGTTCAACTCCACCTGGGACATTGTCATTACGAGTTGTCAAGTCGCTTTCATTGGCGTAAGATGGCATTGTGCCTACTGTTGAAGAAAATACTTTTTTTTTTAATCATTAAAAGAGATTGCAGTTTTGAAGCTTAATAAATCTTACATTTAGCAGACGATTAATTAAACAACAATATGTTGTTTTAGGAGAGGGTTGAGCTTTGACAGTTTAATACAATTACTCCTGATTATATATATTTTTAAATTTTCATTATTGTAGTAATTTTGTACCTTTGCATCACAAGAAGCATTTTACATTTTCTTACACAAAATTTTACCATTTCACAGGGCTCATATCCAAGTCCTCTGCTTCACTAATGCAACATTGAGATGGCAGAGAAAGGTTTTGTATCAGATAATCTGTTCATTCATTTTCCTTCGGCTTAGTCCCTTTGATTATCAGGGGTTGCCACAGCGGAATGAACCACCAACTTATCCAGCATATGTTTTACGCAGCGAATGCCCTTCCAGTTGCAACCCATCATTGGGAAACACCTTGTTAAGTGTGACATCACATGAAGTGCTCCATCAGACTTTGTGTGGAGCCTCATCAAATGTTAAAAATGAACATTTACAAAGCGATGTAATACTTTCGAAAATCATGATCGCAATATATTTATATATATATTGCCTCATATCCGATGGCCAGAAAATGATTAATTTTTTTAAACTAACATGTTATTTGTGATGCAGCAAGCCCAGAGGCTGTTGTGTACATCATGATTTTATATAAAATTCACTTTAATGTGTGATGGGACTAAAAATAAACCATAAACGAACATTTTCTCAATTTAAATGAGTAGCTTGGACCCGGAAACAGTACTCCATATGTGACCAACAACCACTTACCAAGCGGATACACTCTTGCATTCACACACATACATTACAGCCAGTTTAGCTTATTCAATTTACCTATACCGCATGTCTTTTAACTGTAAGGGAAGCCAGAGCACCTATAGGTGGAACCCACGCCAACACGGGGAGAACATGCAAACTCCACACAGAAATGCCAACTGACCCATCCGGGGCTCGAACCAGCAACTTTCTTGCAGTTAGGTGACAGTGCTAACAACTGAGCCAGCGCACTGCCTAATCCGTACATATGGATATAAATATGTGATGCAAACATTGAAATGTATTCATTTGCAAATCCCATCTTACTAAGAGTTTTGAGGTGATTAGTAAGCGTTGATAATTGACCTGCCCTGTAATATTAATTTGCATGAAACAAAAATGGAAGTGTTGGTATTTTACTGCCTCTAGTGTTCTTGTCAGCTGAAAACTGCAGTGAATTGGTACATTTTAGATGTTTGTTTTTTTTTTCCAAGAGTCTGGCTTTTACCCTCCACTTAGACAGGAAGAGGCTGGCTGATCGATTTTATGTCAAATGGAAAGGAGCACACCAGAGCTGCCATTTTTTAAAACAAAACTTTGATGCCACTGACAGTTCATTTGGGACGAATGGAACAAATAGCAAATTACCTCTGACTTTAAAAAAAACAGTATGAGTGCAGTACTCTTTTAGTCTGAGGCAGAATAAAAAAAAAATCTGGTCAGTGGTTAGGAAATGGACTGCAAACGCTCTGTTCTTATGCTGTCAGGGTATGAAACTAATCATTTGTCTAATGTATTATACTCCTCTCTCTCATTTCAGCTGACGTACCTTCCTCCTCCGTGGGGTGAATGTGTGTCCAGAGCCCTGGATTCAGGCCTCTTTCAGGTGTACAGTGTGTCTGCCTGCCGTATCGAGTGTGAGACGCGATACATCGTTGAGAACTGCAACTGCAGGATGGTCTACATGCCAGGTACTTCACCAACAGTGCTCCAAACTTTCAAACTTTCTCTTTACTTTACTTGCCCTGTCTTACTTTGACAGTGTATTTTCAGCTTGACTTTTCAGTTTCAGAAAGTTAGCA
>CAIGQQ010030193.1:43254-61381 GCA_903798035.1 Danio albolineatus | reverse complement strand
AAATAAATGTAATAGAAGAAATCAGAAATGTGTTTGTATGTGTGCTCCTGTACATCAGGGTAGCGGTGGACACTAGACATCAGAATGTATTATCTATAATCTTCACCAGCTTCTCTAAATTAGACTATATTAGCTCTGTGTGGAGAAACTTTGAAAGTATGCCTCAGTTCCCTCACAATATAATTGCAGTTTTCTTAGCAGATCTTGATTCCTCTTGACACTGAGACTTCTTTATTGAACTTTAAATTCCCTCTCATGAACTTGCTCAAATTAAGTCATTATTTTGGAAACGCATTCAGGGAAAACAAAGACTTGAACTCTTTTGTGCACCATCTCTGCTGACAGAATGCAGTCTGGCCCTCATTAACTCCCTCTCTACGTACCATCTGACAGTATATACCAGCGGTCTATCCCACACATAATAATCAAGTTGGCTCCATGTTCGCTAATTATCTTCCACTAATGAGGGAATTCAAATTAGAACGCAGCTAGGACTGTACATTTGCAAACTTTTTCAGGTATTCAGCGCACCAGCCGATTCCAAACACATCCTCGGGTTATTAACATGTCTAATTTCTCACATATTTTTAACCTTTTGATTAGAATTCCATGTGCACACGCATGCAAAATAAAGCCAGTTTTAATGTAGGACAGCAATCCAAAGCACCGGAAGAGTTTCAGTTGGAAATGTCTGACCTCAATTGACAAGTAAAGGCACAACGGCGCAGCACAAGAGGCTGAACAGCTTGTCTAAAACTTTAGCTGCTGGCTTCAAAATGCTTGACAGCTGGTTCTTATCTTTGGCAAAGTAGAGAGGAAATTATCAACAACTCCAACTTTCTGCTCACTGCACCCTGAGGAGGGAAGAAATATACGCTTTAGGTCTACCAGAACAATATGCAGATGCACACATTTAGACATGAATGGGAAGCTGTTAGAGGTAAGATGGAGAAATTGCTGGATTACAAGTAAATGCAACATCCCCTAAAATGAGTGAGATTGCCAATGATGAGAGCACTGAGAGACAATACAGAGCATATTACATGCAAATCAGTTCATTCATTCATTCATTCATTCATTCATTCATTCATTCATTCATTTTCTTTTCGGCTTAGTACCTTTATTAATCCGGGGTCGCCACAAAGGAATGAACCCCCAACCTATCCAGCATATGCTTTACGCAGCGGATGCCCTTCCAGCTGCAACCCAACACTGGGAAGCATCCATACACACACATACACAAATACAGACAATTTAGCCTACCCAATTCACCTTTACTGCATGTCTTTGGACCCTGAGGAAACCCACGCGACCACAGGGAGAACATGCAAACTCCACACAGAAAGGCTCGAATCAGCGACCTTCTTGCTGTGAGGCCATCGTGCTACCCACTACCCTAGAATCAGTTCAGACTAGAATAAAATATTACTGCTTACTTAATACTGTGCACTGTATTATGCTTGTTAAGATGCAATAGAATGAATATCTGGATATAATTATGTAGGCCCACACAGAATCTGCACGTGCAGAAATTTGCAGATTTCCTCAGATTTTTATCCCATCATTAAGCCTATTTATTTGTTTTTGTAAATGTGCACATTTATTCAGTTTTTAAATTAATTTCAGTAATATTATTGACTAACATGAAAGTGCTTATTCGATTTTTTTTTACAATACAGTTTGTAATGTTTTCGTTTAGTAGATATATTATATGATAAACCTGCTTTGTTTACCAAATAAGTGGTTCTAGATGGATTTGCATTGTAAACATAAAAAAAAGTTAAAAAGGTATTATTTTTTATTTCACATATTAGGTTTTTAGTTACAATACTCTCAAAATCATTCCGAAATCCGCAGATTTTTTTTGCAAATTTCTTTGCAGAAATAGCAAAAAATGTCAGCAGATTCTAGGCATAGGTGAATAGTAAGTTCAAGTAGAAATAAGTAGAAATTGTATATCATGAACGTCAAATAACATTGTTTCCTCATTCTCATCTAAATCCCATGAGTATAAAACACCAGGATAAAAACAGGCCAATCGTAACAAAACACAGACGTTGAAGATCAACATGGGATCATTAATATGCATGCCACGGGCTGTATTCGATTGGCCACAACATTTCCTTGTGAGATTACAACACTTTTTTAAAGCAATTTGTCAAGTTTTCCACACTTGAATTGAGTATATTATGTATGTAGGACTCTTATTTTGAAAATAGAAGAGGCAGGGATACTAAAAAGGAGCAGTTCTGTAGCAGAATCTTTTTGGCTCGTCAAAACGCAAAATACGATATATACGGATTAAAAAATGTATTCAGCACCACCGAAACCTAATTTCATACTATAAAAACATAACTTTTGTGTAATATTGTGAAATTCAGACACAAAAATACCTATTTTTCATGTGTGCACTTCAGAGTACATCATGTGGTTGGAGCATGTAAAACCTTTTCTGGAGAATTTGTGAACTTACCTAAGCCATATCTACAGTATATTAAAAATAGATAACAATTTAACAGATTAAATAAATGTACTTTATGGCACATTTAATTAAAAACAACAACAACAACTGCTAAGCAGTGATTTTTTTATATAATGAAATAAAAGAAATTCAATTAAAAATATATATTTTAAATAACCATAGTTGACTATTTAGCATTTTTATTTGTGATTTAAATACAATTCAAACTTTTGTCACATGCTCTTTAACACACACCAAACCACTGCTGTGTATAGGTGAAACGAGTCAGGTACAGCAGAGTTGAGGATCCAAATGCAGATTATTAAGAGATTTGTCAGGCAGGAAAAGGTTAAAACAGGGACAGACAAGAGCGTGCAGGTAATTCAAAGCGTAGTCAGAACAACAGGCAGCAAAACAACATAAACTAAAACAAAGCAAAGCTCAAAAATCATAGCAATGCAAGACAAAAAAACTCTTCATTATGCTTACTTACAGGATACAAGACTCAGCCAACACTGTGTGTAAATGAGGTGTCTTAATAGTCCTAGTAAACAGTCCATAATGAGCTTCCAGCTGTGTGTTTAATCAGGTGGAATCAGGAACTGATGTGTGTGAGGTGCATGATGGGAGTTGTAGTTTGTTAAAGTGGTTGATGCCAGATTGCTGGTGATTATGACAAAATGACTATTTTCTTAGACAGAACATATAATTTAACTTACTGCATTAAACTGTACTATACTGTACTATTGTAAATGTATTAACTATATTCTAAGTGTACCTTATTTGATCTTGAAAAGAAAGCTTCATGCAAGTGTGTTATGCAAGTGAAGTCAGTGCTGTTATTCTGCATAAGTTATGATGGCTGTAAATTATTGAAAAAAATTGTTTTTATCTATTTCCAGTTGATTTAATTACAGTGTCCATAGAAGCATTGCATGCAAAATGGTGTGCATGTTGTTAATGATTAATAATGAATAGTTAATTTAGCAGACATTTATAGTAACTGCTGAAATACATTCTGTTAATGCAATCATTGTTAAGCCATTTGCAGTTAGTCTACTGTATGAATAAAACCAATATTATAACACAACATACATAAACAGTGAACAATTGTGCAAGACATTATATGATATATACAGATACCATAGAAAACATAAACCTTGAACTTCATTTTGAAGTGTCTTCCAGTCTGTTAGCTGCTGGTAAACTTATGTATGGTATTACTTAATGATGAGAGGCAATTCCTTTATGCAAACAATCATTTACATGTTTATTGATAGGCAATGGTATGGTGATTACATAAAAAGCAAAAAGTAAGATATAAAATAAATAAGTAAAGCCACTGTGAAAATGAATAGTAAAGCGATTGTAGTGTGTGAGATACGTGTCTTTAATTCATCATGTTTGTATAAATTTGTATTAATTTAAAACATTTGATTCCCTGCATGCAGAATATGTCCACACCGTTTACATCCTCTGCTGCAAAAGTAATACAAGTATGAAACACCCAGCTGTTTTCTATAACAGAACCTTTGTGGTTTCGAAAACAGGATGTGCCATAGGCGATGCCTAAAGAAGATGAGAGTTATGGGGTATGAAAAGTGCTATGAATTTCATACAGAACTATGGATTTAGCAAAGATTACACCACATTTAATAGCCTTGTGTGGGTTTGCAAGCTCATATATTCTCTTCAGTTGTCTATGATAGAGGAGGTTAAATCTGACTTAATTCTCCAATTAAATGATTTGACTTTAGCGTCATCTCCAATGGCAGCGGAGAGAGAGTGGATGGAAGTGAGGAGGAGAAACAATGGTAGAGAGAGAAAAGGTCAGGGATGGATGAATTTTAAAATGTTTCTGTGAAAGGTCAGATTCCATCTCAGGTCATGCAAGTTATGAGCTGATTAGAAATCTGAAGAAAGCACCACCAGGAGCAAAGGATTTCAGCGCTGAGCAGCTGGCAAGAGAATAGCAAATGATTCTCTTTTGTTTCTTGAAATGTACGAAAAAAGGCAATTAAACAGAATTAAAGATTGAGGGCCAGATTTACAGTGATACAGTTTTTTTTTTTTTTTTTTGGCGTTTAAACAGTACTCTCAGAATTTGCTAACCATGAGCAGAGAAGAATAGCGCTGAAAAGGCATGGGCACAGCTTTTTGCTGATTGCATGACCTTCCCAAATTTAAACGAGTTTCCCTGTCAGATGCAAATTTTATGAAAGGTTTTGGAATTGCATTTTCTTTGTCCATTTGGGTAGATCTGGCCCTAAGGATTCAGATTTTTTTTTTTTTTTCTAATCAAAAAAATAAAAATAAATAATAATAATAATAATAATAATCTGATTACATTTGAAGTTTTGATAACACTTTACAAAAATTTAGTATTACACTCTTAACAAGTGAAGTTTATTTAGAAACTAATTTATAGAGGATCAGGTGCTTATGATTGCTGCATTATTCAAGTTATGATTCACCAATCAGATGATTCCTAATCCACTATAAATACCCTAAGTTCCATATCACAGCCATCTTCGTTTTGAAGAATCCTCCCCTCCACCCCTACTCCTCCTCCTTTTCTAGAGGAGGAGTAGGGTGGATGCACTGTTAGCTCTGTTGCCTCACAGCAAGAACGTGCCTGGTTCTAGTCCTTACAAGCCAGCCGATGCTTCTGTGCGGAGTTTATGCGTTCTCCCCATGCTCACGTGGGTTTTCCCCGGTTTCCTCCCACTGTCCAAAAACATGAAACTTAAGTTAATTTATTTATCCAAATCAGCTCCATATGCACCTAGTAAGTAGTTATCTTTTAAGAGCAATCACTATATGTTCTTTAGCTACTACAGCAGAGGAGTTCTCGAGATCTACCTGAGTTCATCTGCCTTGCAAACGGGAGGGAGCCCCGGGCTCGAGGATCTTATGAGCTCAAGGCTCTCTCCCGGGACAGTGTGGCAAACAAGTTTTATAATCAATCATCAGCTAAGTGTGAACTCTTGAATGGGCTATGCACAGCTAGTGCTTTTCAGCCAATGATGAACTTCCGGTGAATAGTTTATGTGACTATTTTCAATTTCATAAGGTTGTTTTTACATCATCGATGTTGTAATTTAATTCAAATATAATCATTTAAATAAACTGGAGCATTCATTTGGTTGTTAAAGCATAAAAAGAGACAAAAAACTGTTTAAATGCAGGTGTCATCATTAGCTGCAGGCTAGCTAGCAGAAATTCCATTGAAAAATACTGAGGTAAAATTAATTTCCATATTTTAAAGACATGGCAGAGAAACATTTTATTTAATGCAGTGCTTTGGTCTAATATATCCTTTCTCAGCCAGGCAGTAAAGATAGCAGTTTGTCAGAAATCAGATCTTAAACATCGAAATTGTCATGGGATGACAATTCATCGAAAGCCCTGGGGCTGGCTGACTGAAATTAAAAGTCCATGTACTTATACCTTATTTCTGATATAATCTACAGTAAGTTACAGGCAGCAGTTCACCAGTAACTTACTGTAAATCAATTACAGTAAAAATACTGTTTTTACATTTACAGCACCAATTATCTTGCTTCATATGTATTCACAGTATTGTATATCTTTACAGTAAAATGTACAGTAGTTTTCACAATGCAACTTTAAAATACAGTAACATACTGCATAACTGTCCTACAGTAAAATACAGTTCAGATTACCATTAAGCTTTGTGTAATTTACAAAAAACGTTAACAGCGTAGTTAAGGTTAATTGATGTATTTACTAGCATGAACAAACAACAAAAACAATACATTTATCACAGTACTTATTCATCTTTGATAAAGTTAATGGAGAAAAAGTTAACTGTAAGTTCATGCAAACTCACAAAACATTAACTAAAGTTAACAAGCTTGACTTGGAGTTTAATAATGCATCAGAAAATGTTGATCTCTGATAAACTCTGTACAGGTATTGTTCAATGTTAGGTTACTGAGTTAATAATTAACATTACCTTATTAAACCTTTTGTAAAGTGTGACCAAAATGACGAATAATTTTTGAAGAAAATAAGTATTGTATGATTAACAATATCCCCGTAGGACATCAAAGGGAACTTAAGGAGAATCATTAAGAATTTTTAGTCTCCTATCAGTCGCCTATGATTTTCCAGCTGCAAGACAGTTCGATGGAAACCACAGTCTTCAGGGGACTTCCCAAGGGAAATTCTGATTAAGAGCCATTTGCACTCACAGAATCAAATACGAATTAAATTCTCTTGTTGGAATACCAAGTAGAGGCTAATTTGATTGTATAAGAATGCTTTTACACATCACTGAAGTTGAGCGTCTTTTTCCTTGTGTTCTCCTCTGTGGCCGATTGAGCACATTGAATAGGCATTGGGCAGTCTGTGAGACAGATTACTCCAATTGGGTGTTCAGCAAACCAGCGCACAAGAAGAAAGCTTAAGGGATAAAAGTGTGCAAACAAGATTGAACAGTGCAGACAGAGACGGTTCTTATTTTACACCATCTTACCTACGCAATATGCAAATGAAGCAGATCTGAAATGAAGAAAGTGAAGATCAAAAGATTAACATGATTCAGAGTGCTTTTACACCTGGATTGTTGAAGTTTTTAATCTGGCACGTACTCTCCCTTAGCTTGATCATCTGGGCATACCGGAACACAGCAATCACACCTAGATCCATATCAAAACAATTGGTCTGAGACTGACTGAATTAGATGGTCTTGGCCTACTTGAAAATAAACTCCAAAGAGGTTCATTTGAGGTGAGAAAGAAAACATACACTGCAGAAAACTGTATCAGGCTTTATCGTATGAGTTATTACATACTCTGTGTGGATAAAAGCAGTGTTTGTTTTGCTAATGCCTCTCAGAAAAAATGTGGGTTATTTTGGAACAAAAATGATATGAAATGGCCAACTAAAACTTTTTGTTTCAGAACAACTCTCCAAAAAATGCACAAAAATACCACTGAAGCCTCAATTTTTGTTCAAAATGGTCACGAAAAAGCCACAAAATGCACAGTGAGCCATTGTGACAGATGACTGATACGTATGAGCAGAGTCCCAGAACAATAACAGATGGTCTCTGACCAATGAAATAAGAGATTGGTTGCACATGACAAATTTTGGTCGATTTAGAAATATTGCCTTGTGAAAGTGAAGCGAATCCAGACGAAACTGCAACACTGAAATGGTTTTAATCCCTGATTTTTGGAACAAAGTAAACAATCGGCAGGTGTGAAAATGGCCTCATATTTAAAACAGAACCCAAGTGCTGTTTTGTTAATGATCTGAATAACCACAGTCCTAGTTTTGTTTGCTCATTTTGATTGACGAATGAAGAGACACTTTCTGGTGTAGAGTTATTTCCTCAGAAGTCTTTAAAGTCGCAGTGTTAAAACACAACTTTTTTTGCCCAGATATAAGCAGTTGGCTTTCATTGCCCTCTAGTCTTTTGATGGCGTTTTGGTGTATGTAGCAATTTGGGAGAGCCGAGAGCCATAAAGAGCAAATTCCACAGAGGAGGATAAAAAGGGATGAGACAATGGTGGAATCTTGTAAACATTCCTGTGCAGCACTTTATTTTGATTTCCCCCTTTAGACGTTCTATTAACTTTGCAACTGCTTGTCACATACTGTACTGTAGCAGTCATTAGAGGATTAATAGGCTGTCTGCTTACTATGTGCTAACACTTTATCTCAATTCATCTGACTACACAAAAAAACTTGGTCACACTTTATTTTGATGGTCCGTTTGTTGAGTTTAAGTTACATTGCAACTAATTCTCATTAGATTATAAGTAGACTGTTAGGTTGGTGTTAGGGTTGGGGTTAGGGGTAGGTTTAGTGTAAGTTGACATGTACTTGCAAATTTTCTTATAGTCAGTTAAATGTCTGTTGAATGTCAGTATCAGCAGATGTTAAGTAGACAGTCTACTGATACTCAAATGGACCATCGAAATAAAGTGTTACCAAAAACTTGCTCAGTTAACCCTAAAGACAAAAGTATAGTTTTTTACTGTAGCATTTTCATTTATCCGATCAAAGGTGGACAACGCTGTGAGGAGGGTGTGAAAGGTTTTGAGGTTGTCCACTTTAACATTATCCAAAAATGTAAAACGTATTATTTTAAATAGCTTTTGTAGCGTGAATTCACGTGTATGCTTTTGAACAGTCACTGAAGACACCTTCTATTCACATGCTGAGCTCAGTCATAAACCAAGTGAGATGTGATGTAGAAGCACACAAGGTTTACATTTTGTCACTAATAATCTTTTTTATTTGTATCGGAGGCTGAAAATGTATGAAGTAGAATGTTTTCTAACCAGTCTGGATATTTTTTATCTTTTCTTTTGCAAAAGTAAATATGTATTTGACTGCATATTAGATTTTTTTTTTTAAATAGGCTATGGCTGCTTCATTCTCTTCGAACAGCAGCTCTCATGCAGTGCTCGTGACCTTGTATTTTTCATATGCAGCATTATGAATGTTCTATTTCATTGGTAGAGTCTTTAATTTGCTTTTCATAATTGAATTCTATTCAAAGCAACTCTCAGAGAAGTGGTTTAAGCCTTAAAACTTTGGATGACGTTGTATGATCTGTCTTTTAACATGATCAATTCCTGATCCTTTGCATAACAATTTTATTCAAACACCTTTGGTTTATTATCTTCTGATGTTATAAAATATGTGTTAATTAAACTCTATTAAAACAAAAGCATACATGCATGTTTAAACTGTAAAACAGAAGAAAGTGTGGTAGCCTGATAGGTATTGATTAGAAATGCATAAAGTAGACTATTCAAGAAGTGTGTTTAATTAATCTGGTGCTTTACATAATATTTTTTGTGTAGTATAAAGATTGTGCTAGCCTTTACAATATTAGACTGAAAGATCAGAGAACGCCAGTGCCCACCCTCAGACCCCATTGACAGTAATGAATAAAAAAAACATCCTGCAATGACAGACAGCATATTGAATCAAAGAAAGCCATTTCCACCTTGTTACAAAAAACCAAATAACTTCCTGCACCTTTAAGGGGGAACCATTTGGAAACCACAGTTCCAGATTATATCTGAAAACCAATGTATGTTGGACTAAAAGGGATAGTTCACCCAAAACTACAATCTTTTACACTCTCTTAACTTTCTTTCTTCTGTTCAAAAGAAAGATATTTTGACAGTTGCTGATCGGCCACCCATTGACTTCCTTAGTACTTTTTTCCTACTGTGGAAGTCAAAGGGTTCCAGCAACCAGAAATCCTCAAAAAAAATTAATATCAATAGCTATTTTATGTTGAACAGGGGAAAAAAGAACTGTTTAAAACCAAATGAGGGTGACTACATTTTGAGCTATTTTTCATTTCTGAGTGAACTAACCCTTTACCCTAACCTTAACTAGTTTACCAATGCTCTAACGCAGTGGTTCTCAACTGATTTGGCCATGGGACCCACGTTTTTACATGGTCATCGAGCCACGACTAGGCATGGGACAATAACCGTTTTCAAGGTATAGCGCGATTTGGAAAAGTCAAGGTTTTCATACCGCCAAAAATTTCTGCTATACCGTTCCTAAGGTATGTGTAAGATGTTTTCAGTTATGCTTTTTTTGTTTTTTGTGTGGGGGATGGGGGTTGCAAGAATTTAGTCACTTTTTAAATTTCATTTCATTATCTGAAAAATAAGAAAGCAAACAACCATTTCATTTTGTAATGACTTTAATTTATACACTGCAATTGATTCTTAAATGTCTTGGCCTCAAGTTTATTTCATGTTCTTTAGTATTACTATTATTATTCTTCTTTCTTTCGTTCTTTCTTGTATCTCAAAGTAAAATATATTGAGTTCAATGGGGAAAAAATGTCATTTTTTAACCTAGACATTTAAAAAGAATATATTTTAGAGCAGTAAACACAATACTGTCATACCGTGAAACCGTGATATTTTTATTGAAGGTTATCATACCGTCCGAATCTTATACCGGCCCATGGCTAGCCGCGACTCAAATATTTAGAAACTATAATATAATTTTAGGAATTATAATTAATTTGTATTTATTTGTTAACATACTCAAGTAGTGACAGATGAATCATGGGAAAATCACTTACAAATAAACAGTATTTGATTGCTGTCATTTAACAAAATGATATCAAATTATAGAAATATTACAAAGTAAAAATGACAAATACTGTAAACAGTGGTTAGGGCAAGGAAAGGTTCAGTTACCATGAACTAAACTAAACTGTTGTTGCTCGCATATTTCAAAATAAATATACAGTATAAGCAAAATAATTTAAAATAAGTAAAATAATTAATGTTTTTTTTTTGACCACACACCTCGCGACCCACTAAAATCGTTCCTGCGACCCACTTTTGGATCACGACCCACCAGTTGAGAAACACTGCTCTAACTTGAGGTACTGTAGCTGGTGTGTAGTTGCTAAGTTAGTAAGCAAAATGTCTAAGGGGACCATCAAAACTGATGGATAAAAACCCTCTTTTGAAACATTGAGAGCGACTCTAGTTCACTTAAAGCTTATTGTCAGCAAGTTTATTCAACACAAATGCCTCTACAGAAGACACGCTTCAATCTCCAATGAACCAGTCTCTTGTTGTTCAGTAAGTTTATCTGTTAGAAGACACTTTGGAAGTATATGATCCCTGGGGTTTACCAGGTTCATAGTGTTGGTTTTCATCAGAGCTCTAGCGGTATTCTCTAAAGGTAATCAAAAGTTCAACACATGCTATTTTTCCAAGCCGTCAAGACTTGACAATGTGATTTAAAAATGTTCTGAAATCCTCAGAGTGTGTGTGTGTGTGTGTTTATGTGTGGAGACTCTGAAATGACCAGAGAATTGCAAGATGACCTTACTTTCTTTACATTGTCAGTTGTTCTGTCATATATAGCACTCGGCTGAGGAATGCGGTTTGCAGAAAGAACTGACATATATTTTCCCTTTCTTCCCTGTACCCTTTCCTGTCTCTCCTCATTTTCCGTTTCCCTTTTCTCTCTCCTCTCTTCTTTACTCTCCATAGCTGCTCTGTCAGCTGTTGAAGGCACAAACTGCATCTGCAGGAGCCCCTGTAACATGACTCGATACAACAAAGAGCTTTCCATGGTCAAGATCCCCAGTAAAACATCTGCACGCTACCTGGAGAAGAAGTTCAACCGATCCGAGAAATATATCACGTGAGTGTTAAAAGCCTTTTTCCTCTTTAATACATCAAAAAGGCTTTGAAATCCATGTCTTCTGAAGTATATTCTTCCTGCATCTTGTGACTTCACCACTTTTCAAACTTTTTAATTGTTGTCCTCGTAATACATTTCCCAGGATTTAACTTTTACCTCATTACTGCCACCAATTTGCAAAATTACCAGTTAATCTACCACCTCATACAAGATCACAGAGACGTGGAGCTTGTTAATGATCACAAGCCATTCCTTTTCTGCCAAGGATGAGTACTGGTATTATTAGGTTTGGGTGAAAAAAGAATTGAATTAAGGTTTTGCTTTGCTTTATTCACAAGTTTGAAGGGAATTTGATATAAACCACAGAGTTGTTGTATTAACGCTTTTTTTTTTTTTAAGAAACGTACAACAACAACAACAACAAAGTATAATAAGAATGTAGAAATGTATAATAACGTATAATAATTTTAAAAGTGTTTTTAAGCTCACCAAATCTGGATTTATTTGATATACAGTATGCATATATGAAAGCATAGAAAAACGTTGAGTGACCACAGAAAATGTTCAGTTTCTTTCAATTAAAATGTATATTTATGTGTTTGAGAAAAACATAATTTTTATCTTATTCTGTAGTTACGACATTATTTCCAAATTTAACATAAAAATCAAAAATTTAAAAGACATGTTTACATTCATTTTAAGCCAAACAAAACCAACGTTTTTATTTCAGAAGAATTAAGAAATCAGTGCCTAGTGGATTAACCCTGATTTTTTTTTAACCATCCTGTCATGTTCAGCTCAAATCTAATCAATTTACAACTTCAATTTACAAATCAATTGTTTTACATCTGATTACATCAAGACCTTATGATATCTGCCACACTTTGCACTGGAACACACACACAAAAAAGCGGTGATGACATCTTTCATTGAGTTTTGAGTGTTATAATCAACATTGTTACACCTGTGGTGTTTCTGGTCAAAAGTAACCGCCATAGGAAATGAATGGGAATAGTCTGGATATTCATCCATCAGACAGAAAACATCCCCATACACACACCATACTTACTCACACGCACATTTCAGACTGAACATTGTCTTGTGCAGGTGCAATCTTTTCCCCGCTTTTATGTGCTGTTCCTCCCACTTACCTTCATGACATTACGTGTTCATTTTGGAATACAATTTCAGTGCCTATTTGTATTTTCACTGTTGTTATTTTATGTCTGATTCTACACTGTAAAAAATACATAATAACATAATAAAAATACATAATACATAATAAAAGTTCAATGGACTCATGAGGTTAATTTGATTCAGCTTAAAAAAATAGTGTTAAACACTACTTTGAGGCATTATTTACAGCTAATGAATGTTGAGTAAAAATATGGTGGTGAAAAAATGTTGTGCTAATTTAAGAGCACTTAAAACACATCGGCCAATCTTGATAGGGAACACTGAGGTAAGGGACGGGAGGTGAACACGACAGGATAGTTAATCATGACAAATCATAATATTTGTTATTCTGATCAATTGTTATTTTCTGAAAAGCAAAAGCACAATGGCAAATCATTTTTTGTGAAATTTAAGAAATGACTTCAGTCTTCAGTGTCACATATTGCTTAAGAAACCATTAGAATATAATGAATTGAAGGCAAAAATTAATTTCTTGATTTAATTATGTATTGAAAACTGGATGCTTATTGTAGCCAATGATTTTAATTCTATAGTTTAGTTAGTTTATACAATGTTTAACCAAAAATATGCAACTTAAATATCACAATTTTTGTTTTTATTTGATTAATCATTGCTGAATTCAATAGTTTATTTATTAATTAATTTAAATAATCTTTATTTAAAAAGACAATTTGTTTATTTGTTTAATTTAAATTTTTACTTGCTGTGTTTTGTAACCATTCACATATATCCAAGAAAGTTACGAAGCAGAATTTAACTGCATAAATGACTCACAAAGCTGTCTTCTGAAACAAAAAGGAAAGCTTCTCTTGCCTAAAACAAACTCCACCCTGTGTGTTGTTTGCTATTTGAAATGTTAGACATGCTTCTCGACAATAAAAGTGGCATTAGCACACAGGACAGTTGATGTGCCTCTCAGACATATTTATTTCTCCTCCAGACATTTAGCTGACAAGTTGAGAACACTTTTGCTTTGTGTCAGGAACATTCGGGGAGATGTTCTTCAATATACTGACAGATATCACATCCTCTCCATTCATTAGTTCATTGTCATTGCGATAAGCATGTGATTGATGTGTCTGAAACGTGGAGCTATAAGGAAAACTGACTCTCTGTTTCTTCACTCTTTCTTTTCTCTCTCTCTCTCTCTCTCTCTCTCTCTCTCTCACACACACACACTCTCTCACACACACACACACACACATACTCACACATACACATACACACATGTTGCTCAAGCACAGAGTCAATTAAATCAGCATAAAGCAAACAGCATATAATCACTCTGGTGTCCCACTAGAGAGATATGCTTCTCTAGACTGCTTCATTTTATTATGATGTAAGAAAAATCTTGTTTACTATTAGCTCCTCCACACTTAAACACTAATTATATGTCATGCCGAGATCATTCGTCACTGCAGCATAATAAGAGCATAAAGAATGGTTTAGATAACACTAGTGTCATTTTTGCCAAGGTTTGCAGGTTGATGTTCAGCCAACAACAGGCCCAGTCTTCATCATGATACTGATATATGGTGTTAAGCAACTTGATTTGAAACATCTCGACTACTTGATCCCTATAGAAGACATGATTTAACCCAGCTAATTTTGTAAGTTTGCCCACTAACAAAGAAATGATCAGTCTATAATTTCAATGGTAGTTTTATTTGAACAGTGAGAGACACAACAATAACAAAAAAATCCAGAAAAATGCGTTTCAAAAAAGTTAGAAATTCATTTGCATTTCTATGAATGAAATGGGTATTGGATCCCTTGGAAAAACGTGCTTTAGTACTTGATGGCAAAACCTTTGTTGGCAATCACAGAGGTCAGCCGTTTGTTGTACTTGGCCACAAGGTTTGCACACATCTCAGAGGGGATTTTGGCCCTCTCCTCTTTGCAGATCCTCTCCAAGTCATTAATGTTTTGTGGCTGATGTTTGGCAACTCAAACCTTCAGGTCCCTCCACAGATTTTCTATGAGATTAAGGTCTGGAGACTGACTAGGCCACTCCATGACCTTTATATGTTTCTTCTGGCCGTATATACATATATATATATATGCACATAGCCTAAACATAAAATGATATAATTTTTGTGACAAGCTTTTTTTTTTCAGTGTTACTTTATATATGATTTAGACTTCAGAGTCCATAAACATTTGTTTGTGCTGTATAATGTTTTGATGCTTTAGATCCTAAACTAAACCACCAATAGGTGGCAGCAAATCATAGTCCCAACAAGTGAGTCCATGAATCATTCATTCATTCATTTTCTTTTTGGCTTAGTCCCTTTATTAATCTGGGGTCACCACAGCGGAATGAACCACCAACTTATCCAGCATATGTTTTTTTCCATCCGAAACCCATTACTGGGAAACACACATACTTCCAGTCAGAGACATACACTACAGACAACATAGCCTGCCCAATTCACATGTACTGCATGTCTTTGGACTTTGGGTACACTGTAGCACCCGGAGGAAATTCATGCGAACACGGAAAGAACATGCAAACTCCACACAGAAATGCCAACTAACCTAGCCGAGACTCGAACCAGCGACCCTCTTTTTGTGAGCGACCTTTTCTTTTTGCTGTGAAGCGAGTGTGCTACCCACTGCGTCACCGTGCTGCCCAGTCACTGAATCATTCAGTCAAAAGATTTAAATGGCCAATTTGTTTAGGAGGAAAGCAAGTGACTTTAAATGTGAGTCATTTTTTAGAACAGTTTATTTTTACAAACTATTACTCTGAGGTGAAAGAATGTTAAAATACACTGTAAAATGCTGGGTTCTTCATGGTGTCCCAACGCAAATTAAGTTACCTATGTCTTTTCTTTTTTTTTTTTTTTTACAAGTTTAAGTGGATTGAACATAAAATAATTAATTTGTCCCCTAAATAACTCAAGAACTGTATTGATTCAGCTCATTTTAAATAAGTAGTTTGAGCAAGCAGAAAAATATTTTTGAGTGTATGTGATTTGTTCTTATTATACAAAGTAGCAAAGACCAATGATAATTACAGCAGCAGGATTTGGGGAAGTTTAACACATTTTCTAGTAGGTACAGCTCCAAACAAACTTATTGTGAGGACATATTACTCTGTAACCAAAACAGGGCAGCATGGTGGCTTAGTGGTTAGCACTGTTGCCTCACAGCAAGAAGGTTGCTGGTTCTAGTCCTGGCTGGGACCGTTGGCATTTCTGTGTAGAGTTTGCATGTTTACCCCGTGTTGGCGTGGGTTTTCTCCAGGTGCTCCAGTTTCCCCCACAGTCCTAAGACATGCATCATGAGTGAATTGGCTAAACTAAATTGGCCAAAGTGTAAAAGTGCATGTGTGAATGTGAGAGTGTATGGGTGTTTCCCAGTATTGGGTTGCGGCTGGAAGGGCAACTGTTGTGTAAAACATGCTGGAATAGTTGGTGGTTCATTTCACTGTGGTAACCCCTGATAAATAAGGGACTAAGCCGAAAGAAAAGGAATGAATGAATGAATGAATGAATGTAACCAAAACATTTTAAAGCTAATAAAAATAAAATGTAATAAAAAACATTTTACAAATGATTTACTGATGTAATTGCATGGAAATAAAAAAATATGCAATCAAACGAACAATTGCAGTGCTACATAGTAGTTTATTAGAAGTGAAGCTACAGTAGATCTTCTGTTTGGCTGTGATTGTGTCATCTTTCTTTTCAGGTATCAACAGACAAACCACATTTGCAGGAAACTTGTTTGATGGTTTTATTTCAAAACATCGCTCTTTGTGTTTTGTTGATGCAGGGACAACATCCTAGTTCTGGATGTGTTCTTTGAGGCTCTGAATTATGAGACCATAGAGCAGAAGAAAGCCTATGAGGTGGCGGGTCTACTAGGTAACGTAACGCACTGTAGTTTGAAGGCTTTCATCTTTCCCCTCTCTCTGTTCTTCTACATCTACATATATGTTAATGTTGCAGGTGATATTGGTGGTCAGATGGGCTTGTTTATCGGTGCAAGTATCCTGACTCTACTGGAGCTATTTGATTATGCATATGAGGTACGTTCACATTTACAAACAGAGTTCAATTAGCTGCCAATGATAAGTTCTGACATTAGTTACAAATTTTAAATAAAAGTGTAACTTACAGCATTTTTAAATACATGATTACATTCATTGAAACCCAATGACACTACCAATGGTTTCATTTCAGAAGAAATAAGAAATCAATACTATGTTCAATCACAACAAATGACATAAATTTGCACATATTTGTAGCAATCTATCTATCTATCTGTCTGTCTGTCTGTCTGTCTGTCTGTCTGTCTGTCTGTCTGTCTGTCTGTCTGTCTGTCTATGTACTTATTTCTGATAACAGAGTATTAATCTGATTTGTCTGTCACAAAAAATACACTGGTTGCAGCATTATATAAACTACTATTATACTATTAAAAATATAAGGTTATTATTATTTTACTTGAAATAATTGCTGCTTTTTAACCTTTCTCTCAGAATCAAACAGTGTACCATGATTTCCAGAAATATATCAAGCATCACACCCGTTTTAAGCAGTGATAATAATGAAACGTTTCTTGAGCAGCAAATTATTTCTGGATCATGTGACACTGAATTTATTCAGAGTTGCAGGAATAAATTATATTTTAAAATATGTTAAATGTGAAAATTGAATGACTCTTTATTTTAAGTTACAATTTATGTACTTTACAAACCATTAACTATGACTATTAGCTCAATAAACTGCTAATTAGCTGCTTGTTAATGTTAGAAAGGTGGAAGCTAGGTTTTAAGTTTTGGATAGGATTAGGGATGTAGTATAAAATCATTAAAAAAAAACAGATAATCTCACATTAATAGGTTCACTGTAAAAAAAATCAGTAATTTTACTGTTTATTTCCGACAGCTGGGGTGTTAGAAAAAAAAGGAAAATAACGGCTGTTAAACTACAGAAATATACCGTAAAATAACGGATGTTGAATTTACAGAAATTTCCTTACATTTCTGTTAAATTTCTGTAATTTAATATTCGTTATTTTACGGTAAATTTCTGTCATTTTTCCGGCATCCCAGCTGCTGGAAAAAAAAACGTAAAATTACAGATTTTTTTTACAGAGTACGGAATACACCAGTAGATTGTTTCCTTAACTAAAGTGTTACCAAAAACAGTTTTTTTTTTCAATTGCACTGTAATAATATCACATAATAATACTGATTTTGTTATACTTGCAAATAAATGTAACTTTTGTTAGCAGAAAATACTTATTTAAAAAAAAAAAACATTTCAATGAATGCTA
>CAIGQQ010030193.1:0-13254 GCA_903798035.1 Danio albolineatus | reverse complement strand
TGTCTGTCTAGATTGTCAACAACAAATGGAGAAATACAATTTTGACAACATATTATTATTTGTGCCTCTAAACATTTGAGAAGAGAAAGGAGCACATGCAAGAAGCTTTCATTAACCAAAAACAAATTCCTCTTCACATCCCATCTAAACAGAGATACACATAAACAAACATCATGACGAACAAAATAGCTGTCTTTGAACGTGGAGATAATGCAGGACTCAAGTGTTTTGACTCTGCCATGCCATTTACATCTAGGAAAAACTAGCCACCAGCTCCAATCAACTTAATTATATCTTAAAGCTATACAAAAAGTTGTGAGTAATTTCGATTCACAAACCTTTCTAAGGTCAAGTTGCATAAGATGCCATTGTTGTTTACTGTCTTCTTTGCAATATTAATTATTTAAATATGAGTGTTTTGTTTAATGGTTTATGAATGCAAATGTGGCTCCATCGTTGTGTGGGGTTGTTGTTGCTGGGTTTTGTATTTTTTAGCATACTGTGACAGATTGGGCAAGATGAGGTAAGATGGTACACTATTTCATCTCAGCACGTGTAATGCATAATTACTTTATGCTCCTCTTATGCCCCATATTTTCACAAAGGGCCTGGGTGGTGTTATTATTTTGTGACCCTGGACCACAAAACAAGTCATAAGTGTCCATTTTTAATTTGATTTAATTTTAATCTGGGGTCACCACAGCAGAATGAACCACCAACTTATCCAGCAAATGTTTTATGCAGCGGATGCCCTTCCAGCTGCAAGCCATCTCTGGGGAACATCCATACACACTCATACACTACGGACAATTTTAGCCTAACCAATTCACCTATACTGCATGTCTTTGGACTTGTGGGGGAAACCGGAGCACCCAGAGGAAACCCACGCAACCATGGGGAGAACATGCAAACTCCACACAGAAATGCCAACTGACCCAGCCAGGGCTCGAACCAGCGACCTTTTTGCCGTAAGTAGTGGGTGTGCCACCCACTACGTTACTGTGGAACCCTAATTTAAGTTTAGTTTAGTTTAAGCTTTCCATTCCAATATTTGGCTGAGGTAAAACTATTAGATAATCTGGAATATGGGGGTTACAAAAATCTAAACATTGAGAAAATGCATGCATATTGTTCTGAGTAGAACTTCTTTTCTCATCTTATCTTATTGTCAGCCAACTGCACTGCATTGAATATTATTATATTCTTATAATATTATTGAATGACTGTTGTAAGGAGATTGTTTACTTAATTTTACATTTATTGTTGTAGCTTAGATTGTTTGCTTTAACATGTTTGAAATTTACATACTTCATTTTGGAGGATGACAGGATAGTCTATATTCACATACATTCAGTATATGCACACAAACTTATAATTTCAGCTAGGGATGCACGATCTATAGGCGGCCATATCGTTATCGGTCTATAAAAGCAATTTTTTTTTATATTATCGTTATCGATCTGATATTAAAATTAGGCCACAGATTACCTAATTGTACCGAAATGCCTGCCTCGCGCATGCGTGGGCGGAACTTGTTCAGACTTGTCCAGTGCACAATAATGGATCTTTCCTCACAGTTTATTCATTCAAATCCGTCCTTTCTTTGTGCAATATTGCTGTCCGTTAATAACTCAGTAAGGAACCATAGCCTATTCCTTGTCATTGTAGATATGTTTGATATAGTGTCATTGTGTGTTTTGGTTTTAATCGCCTCAGGATAAATATTACGAACATAATAGCAGCGATGCACACGTGCTAAAACTGGACTGTTTGTAGGTTAATATGATTATTTGTTATTTTCAATGTGTTGCTTGCCATGTGTTGATGTGAGATTGTATTCAGTTTAATCGGCATATTTACAATGATTATAACGAGCGCACGTGATGGATATCACCGCGCACACAATGGTTCGACGATGTTTTCACAGCTCCCCAAACAGCAGCAGGAGAGACGTGTGCAGTCACTGAATCCAGCATAGGTGTTTGCAACTATCCGCCACATTCTGTCTTTATATTATGCACTGTATGAACTGTCTTTCCATTATAAAATTGCCACATTTAAGGTATGATTTCTTTAAAAATCAGTGATGTTCACTACCTGATACATATACGATTTAAAGTGGGTCTCAGACCGGTGTAGGGATGAAAATTATTATATGCATTTGTTTATATGGCAGAACATGTCTTTTCACCAAAGAAGGCTCACACAAATTCCAAAAGCAGACACTGATAAGATCAAGGCCTGGTGTGTGTACTGTCAGGGTTTCATGATGTATTCACATGTTGATTGGTCAGTTTGAATGTCTCAGTATTTAGGCTTTGGTCACATGGTCAAGAAAGGTACAAAAAAGGTGGTAAACTTTGCTCTGTCTCTTTCTTCTCCTGCTCTGGCTCTCTCCCAACTCTCTTTCTATCTCTCTCCCTCCCCCTCTCTCTCCCTCTCTCTTTCTCTCTCTCTCTCTCTCTCAGGTAACTTTAATTTACATTTAAGCTGGGTAAAATTATTATCATATGTTTTTATAATTTCATGTTTTATTGTTTTATACAGTTATTTGTAACTAATTCAGTTGTAACCATAGAGAATTATTGTCATTAAATCATCTCATTTTCAAATATTTGTCAATTACTTTTGATTTAACATCAACATTTAATGGCTCCATATTGCAATACAATATAATGATATAATAGCGACACTCTCCCACATTTAAAGCTATTAATACTTCCCTTATTTCCGTTTTTGGTATAAGATTGCAGAAGGATGGTTTGACTAGAATGAACAGTTTTTTACCATCATACTGATAACTTTTTAGTCATTTGGCAGAACTACACATCGAACCGCTGTAGTTAAAAGACCATACCTTACACCGGACAAGAAGCTCTGCATTAAATCCCCCACCATGTCTTTAAAATATGACTGTTTATTTTACCCCAGTGTTTCCAATGGGGTTTCTGAGCTCGCAAGCTGATCCTGACAGCGCTAGCAGTTATACGCCCTTTCATCTAATTTACGCTTAAACAACTAAATCAATGCTTAAATCTATTAACTGAATGTATTGTAATTACACTACATTACATTACTGTAAAAGGAACGCTATGAAATTGAAAATAGTCACATTAAGCTTTCACCGGAGGTTTGTCATTGGCTGAAAAACACTAGCTGTACATATACCTCATTTCACACTGCTTAAAGTTATCTTTTTCATTTTAAGGGATTTTTTCTAAATATGTACTGTATATTTTTTTTCTAAAAGTTCAGTCATTTCCTCACAGTATCAAGAAATATAGTCAAACAGTTGTTTTACTTGTTATTTCCCCATCCATATTGCAGGAATATTCTAGACGTGTTTAGTAAATCACAGGCAGTAGTTGAGGGCAAGTCATATGTAATCACTTGTCGCTGTTGTTTACTGCCTCTGAGAGGCTGCTGGCTAATTGAATGGCTTATACTGTGACGATAAGGGCTCTGCACAGCAAACAGAACAAGGCCTGGGGAAATCAATGGCATTTCAAACGCTCGCCCAACAGCTCTAACGATGAACACATTGGTGTCAGCTATTTGAGCCGTTGTGCACCTTTCTCCCCACTGACAAATAATAATCTCGGTATGAGGCATTTACAGCACTTCACACACACAGGTCTCTCTCTACTGCTCTTCCTTTGGCTTTAATATTACTGAATTTCCAGGCTAAATACAAATACACACACACAATGGAAACAAATTATTTTGAAGGGGTTTATTTTGTCATCAGACAGGTTTGCTTATAAGCACTGGATATTAAAGAATGTGCATGCAACACAATTAATATTTAGGTATCCCTTTCTTTTGAAGGTCCTTTTTGCACATGCTGGTTGACTGAAAGTTAGCACTGCAACTGCATGCTAACTAATTCTCATTAGGCTATTAGTAGACAGTCTGCTTAATATCTGATTGTACTGCACCATCAAAAGACATTGTCCTTACTATAAGAAACTTTGCTGGAACATTCCAACTACAGACTAAACCCTAACCTTACAGTCTGCTAGTACTCTAATGATTATTAGTATACTTGGTATGTAGTTGGAATGTAGATTATAATCAAATAAATGTTAAAGAGACCATCAAAATAAAGTGATGCCAACATTTGTAATTAAACTGTGTTGCATTTATACATGCACCTATATGTTAACAACATATAGATGCAGTCGTCTGAGTTAAGGCGACCAGGTTTCTGCTATTGAAAACTAACATTTCCTTGTTCAGTGGTCAAAATGTAATTGAAAGTGTTAATATATACAGTGAGGGAAAAAATATTTGAACCCCAGCTGATTTTGTAAGTTTGCCCACTAACAAAGAAATGATCAGTCTATAATTGTAATGGTAGGTTGAACAGTGAGAGACACAACAATAACAAAAAAATGTGTTTCAAAAAAAGTTAGACATTAATTTGCATTTCTCTGAATGAAATAAGTATTTGATCCCCTATCTGCCAGCAAGATCTGTGGCTCCCAGGTGGATCTTATACAGGTAACGAGCTGACATTGGCAGCCCTCTCAGCTCGTTACCTGTATAAAAAAGACCTGTCCACAGAAGCAATCAATCAATCCAGATTCCAAACGCTTCACCATGGCCAAGACCAAAGAGCTTTCCAAGGATCTCAGGGACAAGATTGTGGACCTACACAAGACTGAAATGGGCTACAAGACCATCGCCAAGCAGCTGGGTGAGAAGGTGACAACAGTTGGTGCAATTATTCGCAAATGGAAAAAACATAAATTAACTGCCCATCTCCCTCGGTCTGGAGCTCCATGCAAGATCTCACCTCGTGGAGTTTCAATGATAATGAGAAGGGTGAGGAATCAGCCCAGAACTACTCGGGAGGAACCAATGACTGTATAAAATATGGACGACGCGACAGCCCCTTTTCCCATTAAACGCATTGAAGGAAAAAACACCTCGTGACGGGCACAAACTGTCGCAAAACACTGCTGAAATTGGAGCCTGGGCATGCGCGGAAGGATTGGCTGACGGAGCCAGAGGCGGAGCCGCGAAATCAAGCTTCCAACCAAACGCTTGATCAAATGAACCACGCCCCCCGAACTTCTCAATTGACTCCCGGTGTCTTCACTATAACAAAGGCTTGCTAATGTAAATATAAGAACTTACATTTAAAAACAAGTAATAATATATGATTTAAAAACGGTGTGATTTAAGCGGTTATAAAATTAATCAAAGCAATCTATGTTATACTGCAGAAAGAAACGATCTTTCATACACTCTAGCCTGATCAAGACTAATATGTGCACAAAAAAATATTATTCTTGTAACAGGGTTGCTGGTATTGTTATCTTTACAGAACTAACACTTGTAAAATATGAACAATAACATATAAACAACACATACATTTATTATTAATCAACAGGACCCAAAATATACACACCATAGACAGCTATTTACCATGCGGGAAAAATTGTGTGTTTAAAAGATAAATACAGCAAGATTTACACCTCCCATCCCTGCACTAGCTAGGCTATATAAAATAATTAAACTTAGCAGTATTAATACATGTCGATCAGCTGCTGAACATCGCTTGTATATCATTTTTTGCCTCCGTTATCATTTGGTTTATTCGATGCCTTCATTATATCTGGCAAAAAGGAATTTACATTTATTTTAATGTTTATTAGGAGTTTTTAAATAAGCCAGTGGTAAATGATGTATAGAAATAATATATCACATATACAGCTCTATTTGTTATATAAGATAATGTTTCTAAAACATTAATATTTTATAACAGCAAACTCAGTAGATTAACTCAATAACATGCAGAAACTCAAAACGTAAGAGACTTTAAATCAAGTTCAAATAACGTTAGATCAATGTGGAGATCGGCTAACATTAGTTTTGTCTACCTAATTATTATTACAAACTCATAAAGAGAATTACTGCTAGATAACGATCACCTGCATTTCCCCCGTCATGGCTAGGCGTGTATCAGCGAACTAATAAAGCCCGATAAAGCCCTGACCTGGCCGAATAAACAGTGCTCCATCAGATTCTGTAGGTCAGACAGTGTAGTTTACTGCTGAACTCATTTTATCATGGTAAAGGAACACAGAAATGGAATAATGACACTTCAATCTCCACCCGAGGCTCCGAAGGTGTGCTTTGAGAAGCTGTCAATCAGAACTGTCAATCACGATGACACGCCCAGCCTTAAATTACTGGCTAAAACACACTCTTTACAAAAATGAAGATCTGCACCTATACCAGCATTATAACCAGCGCCTTAATTGACCAGAACCATCTTTCGGGACATTTTATTGCAAGTGTAATGATTTTTTTTATGTGGGCTCAAGTCTCGTTCGTTAACATGGAGGTGGCGGGCTTTATGACTTGTACTGCAGCCAGCCCCCAGGGGGCGATCTAACGGCCGAAACCCTCACTCGAAAGCAGGCGTGCGGCACACTTGGGAGGAACTTGTCAATGATCTCAAGGCAGCTGGGACCATAGTGACCAAAAAAACTGTTGGTAACACGCTACGCCATGAAGGACTGAAATACTGCTGTGCCCGCAAGGTCCCCCTGCTCAAGAAAGCCCATCTAAAAGCCCGTTTGAAGTTTGCCACTGAACATCTGACTGATTCAGAGGAGGACTGGGTGAAAGTGTTGTGGTCAGATGAGACCAAAATCGAGCTCTTTGGCATCAACTCAACTCGCCGAACATCAGCCACGAAACATTAATGACTTGGAGAGAATCTGCAAAGAGGAGTGGGCCAAAATCCCCTCTGAGATGTGTGCAAACCTTGTGGCCAAGTACAACAAACGGCTGACCTCTGTGATTGCCAACAAAGATTTTGCTACCAAGTACTAAAACACGTTTTCAAAAGGATAAAATACGTATTTCATTCATAGAAATGAAAATTAATTTCTAACTTTTTTTGAAACACAATTTTCTGGATTTTTTTGTTATTGTTGTGTCTCTCACTGTTCAAATAAATCTACCATTGAAATTATAGACAGATCATTTCTTTGTTAGTGGGCAAACTTACAAAATCAGCTGGGGTTCAAATAATTTTTTCCCTCACTGTAGATCTAAATGAAGTACAAGCCATAATTGTTATTTTGTGCTTAACCAAAACCTTACTATAGCAGAGACTGACTACGTTTACATGGACATCAGTAATCGAATTATTTGCCTTAATCTAATTAAGACAATAATATGGTTATGGTGTTTTCATGAGTTGCTTTTTGAATAAGTTCCTTTCATGATCCTGTTTTACATATTATAACACATAATTCGATTAACGTCATTGCATCACCGCACTATCCGCATTTCCTCTGGAGTTTCATGTAATTTTGGGTGTTTAATTTTTAATTTGTCGACTTTAACTGCAGTCTGGCACTTTCACTTTCATCCGCGAATATTTCATGCAGGCCCTCCTTGAAAAACAAGGTACTGAATGCAACTGAACTGCTGGAAGACTGTTGTTTTAGGGGAAGTTCATACCACATGCAGAATGGAAGAAAAAAAAAGCCGCATTTCATGATGCAGGTGTCTGTGGTCTTCACTGACTCTGTAGGGGCAAAGAGTGTCAAACAGCCGTGTGTGTGTGTGTGAACAACCCTGTCAGAAAATGTGGTGAAAAGTCCTACATGACGGTAATAGTTCGATTAAGGTGTTTACATGTCTGTATACTGCACATCAATTAGGCATTAGATGATGACCGTTTTCAAGGAATACCGTGGTTTGGAAAAGTCAAGGTTTTCATACCGCCAAAATTTTCTGCTATACCTTTCCTAAGGTATGTGTAAGATTTTTTTTTATTTACTTTTTTTTTGTTTTTGTAAACTGTAATGACATCTGTGTTTTTGAAACAAATGAAGACCGCAGAGGTCAATGATTCACTTGAATTATTTAGCCTGACATGTTCACTGTCCCAAAATATTTTAAATGTTTCTGAAAATAAAATATATATTGTATTCAAAGGGGGAAAAAGGTTTCGTTTTTTTAGCGAGACATTTAAAAAGAATATAATTTACAATAGTAATCACAATACCGTCATACCGTGAAACTGTGATTTTTTATCCAAGGTTATCATACCGTCAGAATCTTTTACCGGCCCATGCCTAACGCCAATAATGCGACTAAAATCGGTATACTCCACGTCTTAATTCACTCTCTCTTTAGTTAGATTATGACCTTAATCGGATTAAATTAATCAAAAATCGATGGTTACATGGTCGACTCTTAATCTGAGTATTGTCTTAATCGCATTAATACTTGGTGTCCATGTAAACGTAGTCACTGTCACACTAGTTAATCCTAATCTTTCAAATAAATTCATTTTAAAAATAGCTATCAGATATCTGAACATTTCCCAAAGACATTTTTGCGGGATATTTTGGATATTTATTTCATGCTTTACCATTAAAATGAAAAGTGATGTTTTTACACAAGCTGATATGATTCTTTATGGTCTTGATGAAAAATCTTTAATTGACGTTGGTTCAGGTTCTCCATGCTAATGTAAATAAAAACTCTTTTTTACATTTATAAAAACTCCTCAGTCCACAGTGAGCCATTTTGCTTATTATCCCTTTAATTGCTTATGAGCTGCTGCTCCTCTGGCCCTTTCTAAGGCTGCATTGGAAATGGCGAATACAGACACAGCTCTCAACCAAACCTCAAGCTTCTGCTAACCTTTGTCTGTTTGACTATCATAGAGTATTTAAAGCTGTTTGTGCATAATGATAAAATGTGAGATGGGCTGTCTCGCAATTGCCCCATATAATATATCGATGTTTGACATTGCAGCACACCATTATCAGTCTAAAATGTATTCAAACTAACTAAACAAATAAAAGTATGAGAGAACCAGAAACATATATACGTATAACATATAACCAGAAAAAATGTATTTGTAACTAGGAAAAAAAAAATTGCAGTAACTAGAAAAATTAAGTTACAATAACTAGACAAATTAACTTGCAATAATCAGAAAAATTAGGTTGGGGCAACTAATTGGCTTAATTACCTAACACATAGGGTGTCTGGGTGGCACAGTGGGTAGCACGTTCGCCTCACAGCAAGAAGGTCGCTGGTTGGAGCCTCGGCTAGGTCAGTTGGCATTTCTGTGTGGAGTTTGCATCTTCTGCCCGTTTTCTCGTTGGGTTCCTCCGGGTGCTCCGGTTTCCCTCACAAGTCCAAAGACATGTGGTATAGGTGAATTGGGTAAGCTAAATTATCTGTAATATGTGTGTGTGAATGAGTGTGTATGGATGTTTCCCAGTGATGGGTTGGGGCTAGAAGGGCATCTGCTGCATAAAACATATGCTGGATAAGTTGGCGGTTCATTCTGCGGTGGCGACCCCAGATTAATAAAGGGACTAAGCTGAAAAGAAGATGAATGAATGAATAAATTAACACATATAAGGGATACCCAATGGCTTGCTGTGCATTAAAGCGTTTCAAATGCATGAAGTGGAGGAAAAGAGCTACACGAGACACAGCGGAAGTGCATTTAAAATCCTTTAAGGGATTAAAGGATCCTTTCAAGCCGTTAATTATCCTGCTTATTTCCTGGTCATTTGCTAAGTTATAGACTAGTTTTGCGCTTTACAAAGCAGCACAATATTTGATAGAATATTTTACATGATATGACGAATCACACGTTATGATATGAGATCTTATGGTAAGATCTAGTCCCTGCACTGAATCAGCACACAAAAGCTGACAGAGAGAGTGCGGGCATGAGAGAGAGATCACATTTGTGCAACAAAATGACATGGGCAAATCTAACAGCTGGTATTGGCCTTTTCCGATCTTTCAATCTAATACTGAAAGTGAAAGTGAAGTGAGCCCTGTCAAGTATAGTTTTACCCATACTTCGTTCTGCATACTCTTCTGCATTTAATCTATCCAAGTGCACACACACGTTTTTGAGTGAGCACACACAGATACATAAACACTCGGAGCAGTGGGCAGCTATTGCTTCCAGTGTCCTGGGGAGCAATATAGGGGTTAGTTGTCTTGTTCAAGAGTGCAATTCAATCACTCCTTAACTGCCACTGAGTTGCTATGGTAACTACTAATATTTTAGGCATTCATTTCAAACTGTCTGGATCTAGCTGTGCATTAAATGATTTTATTGAACACCTTCCAGCCAATCAAAATCAAGAATTTCAACAGACCATGAAATGTTTAGTGGACATCAACAAAGATTAACTATAGCTTAAATGATGTGTTGTTCATCTTTAGTTCATGTTAACTAATGCATTAATTAGCTTTAACTAATAAAACCTTACTGTTAACTTTTAAAATTTTACCAAAAGACAAGTGCTGTCAACAGTTTAGCTTATAATTTCCCAGGTCTTCTAAAAGGACTGAGAACCGATGATTGTTATTGTCAGTATCAACAGCCCTTGAATGAACATGCGTGCCTGCCAGGGGATATGTGATGATGACAGTCTGTCTGTGGCCTTAAATCTGTGTTTTTTATTCATTATCATTCTTTTGAGTTTAATGACAAAAATCCAATCTGTAGAAGAAAATGCGGTGTCTGTTTGTAAGCCCCCCGAGGCTCAATGCAACAGGTAGTGTGCAGAGAGAGTTCTACAGAAGGTAATTTATCTAAATCCTTTAAAGATGACACAGAGCTTGTATTTTCTTTGCATCTTACATCTATAGAATACTAATATCAGAGTAAAACATTTAACTGTTTATGCACCTTATTCACTATACCCCATGCTTTATCTGAATGAGGGGGAAACTGTAAACTGTAAAACTCTATAAAAGTAACACACTTAAAGTCTGCTAAAAAAACAACAAAAAGTCAAGATGAGTCTTTGCAGCAAAATTATAATTTAAATATTGCAATTATTGTAAAAATACACTAATAGAGTTCAATATTATTAATAATTGTACAAAATAGAAAATAACAATGTTAATAATGTTGCAATAAAATATCAAGCACAGCAATAAATAAATACATAAAACGGAATGAATGATATTTATCATATGATATTTATTTACGGTTGCCACAGTGGCGTAGTGGGTAGAACATTCGCCTCACAGCAAGAAGTCACAGTCAGTTGGCATTTCTGTGTGGAGTTTGCATGTTCTCCCCGTGGTTGCGTGGGTTTCCTCCGGGTTCTCTGGGTTCCCTCACAAGTCCAGAGACGTATAGGTGAATTGGGTAGGCTAAATTGTCCATAGTGTATGAGTGTGAATGAGTGTGTTTGGATGTTTCCCAGACATGGGTTGCGGCTGAAAGGGCATCTGATGCCTAAAACATATGCTGGATAAGTTGGCGGTTCATTCCCCTGTGGTGAGCCCAGATTAATAAAAAAATAAAATAAAAAAATTATTTACACTACATACACTGATGGACCACCCGTTTAATCATTATCCTTCAAACAATTTGATTTTACCCATTAGATTTTTAAAAATTGTTTCAAATATAATCCAATTTTGTATAATGGCTTATTCTATCTATCTTGATAATGTTGCAACTACAGGTTGGAAAAAAGTATGTGATAAATATATCTGTTACATCAAATACTTTCACATATTTGACATTTCATTCTCACAGAAGATAAAGAACATGCTTTATAAAGGGCACATATTTGACCCCTTTTTTATATTTAATATAAGTCTTTTGTGTCAGCAGAATTTGTCTGTAAAGTTTCAGCTCAAAATACTCATCAGATTATTAATTATAGCTGTCTTAAGTCTTAATATTGTAGCTCTAAACAGCTTTTTGCTGTTTTTGGTACTGGGCCTTTAAGGATAGTCCTCCCCGCCCACCGTTCCCGTCAGCGTGCCTCAATCTCCGCCCTCGGCTGCGTCAGACAGACAGACGCAACAGGAACAGATGTAAAGGAAGCAGATCTCACTACGTTTGAGAAATACTACAGTAAGAACGTTACCAATGACTGTTTGATGTGTTTGTTGAGGAGTTGCAATGATGAGTCACACACAACGTAGTTACAAAGTTCCTTCACGCATGCACGCACACACACACACACATACACACACACAGACAGACAGCGCACACGTTGAGCTTTGCACTGCTTTTGCAAGCAAATGTGAAAGGATACAGCTTAATATCCACTGCTGTATGGATATCTGTTATATTAATGTACAAAATAAACCTGATTTAATGTCAACAAACCGAGATTGAAGCGTTTTTTTGCTGACACACGGCTGTGGTGATGAAGTAAAGCTGAAGTAAATCGCTGTAGTTCATTACAAACATGCACTGTTTTAAACACATGTTAAACTTGTAAAACTTTTGATCACATTTGATGGTGATTGATGACCTTCGCGAACTGAAAAGACCTTTTATTCCCAGTTGCTTTGCGCACGTCCTGTCTAGTTGATATGATTATACGCGTTACTACGGAGACATGTTAATACGCAGCTGTCAATCAATTCGGTGGGTGGGGGGACCGCACTCCTACTTAAAGTCGCGGTCGGTCTCAAAACCGCTCCAATTGGTCCACCGTTTTTATGCTGTAAATTGAAAAAAAAGGACTGGGTGTGTTTATATCACCCCAAAATGACCGTCTTTACTCTATACCTACACATATGTCTGTCCAAACAGCTTAAAAAGTAGATTTTTTTTTTTAAATAGGTGCCCTTTAAATACACTTTTTACTGTATGTTTTAAAATTTTATAGCTTTATTACTGCTATATTTAACTTTTTGAATTTTGAATTATTAAGAAACAATAACAAAGCCTTGACAGATATTGGATATTTAGTCGCATCATAAGTATGAAAGTAGTTCTGCATCATAATTATGACAAAAAGTTTGCCATCAGGAGAAAAAAAAAAAATTACCTTTAGGCATACAATAGCTTGTCATCAGGGCAGCATCCACGAAAATACACCCGTGTATGTACGCTGAGGTACTAATGTACCCTTCAGGGCACTGTGACAGGCTGTCGCACCCCTAAAGGTACAAAATTTCCACATTTTTTTTCCTTGACAGTACAGTATTCTCATTAAGTTTTAACAAGTTACAATGCGAGCGGTGCTGTTTTTTCCGTAAACAGACATCATGGCATGTCTGACGTAACAGGCTGATAATCAAGCCTCAGGACACTAGTGGGACATACTAAATTACTGTGTAATGAATATAAAAGCTTGGAGTCTGAACAGCTGAGCCTAATTGTACAGACTGCACAAAAAGATGACGCAATTAGAAAGTCCCTCAGTCCATTGCGATATCATTTGCTCTCATGGCATTTGGTGAATCAAAATAAAGGTAGGC
>CAIGQQ010030192.1:54215-66534 GCA_903798035.1 Danio albolineatus | reverse complement strand
TTCTTTCTTTCTTTCTTTCTTTCTTTCTTTCTTTCTTTCTTTCTTTCAGAAATAAAGATGTATAGGTTTACTCGATCCGCCATGATGCAGCCCATGATCAGCTCTGGCATGGGAATGGCTCCTTTCTTCAGGGTAAAGTCAATTTTTTTTCAACCAATTAATAATAATTAGTTTTATTTAATAATTCAACACATATTCTTCAGTTTTTGAAAATACTCATGTTTAATCTATTTGTTTAGTTATTTGTTATTATTTACCTTTATGAGTTTTTTTCTGTTGAACTTAAAGGAGGTTATTTGGAAGAATGTTGAAAAGTGTTAACCATTGGCGACCATAGTACTGGAAGATAAAACACCATTGTTATATAGTATAGTTAATATAGCACTAACACTCTTAGGAATGCTGGGATATTTACACCCAAATTGGGTAAAAAATGGACTTACCCAAACTATTGGGTTAAATTTGGACTTATTAATTTACTTACTCCCAGGGCCATTTATGTTGAAGTTGATATTTAGCTGCATCGTATATTAGTGTTTCGTAACATCTAGTTTTTTATGAGGTGGGTTGTTAGCCCAATGCTCAACCCCTCAACCTGGAAAACCAGGGCATACACACACACACACTACAGACAACTTAGCTTACCAAATTCACCTATACCACATGTCTTTGGACTTGTGGGGGAAAGCGGAGCACCCGGAGAAAACCCACACCAACACTGGAAGAACATGCAAACTCCACACAGAAATGCCAAATGACCCAGCTGGGACTCAAACCAGCGACCTTCTTGCTGTAAGGCGACAGCACTACCCACTGCGCCATCATGTCGCCCCCTATTAATTTACTTTGATAAATAACCCAGCAGTTGGTTTAGTCTGTATCACACAGAAAATGGGTTAAAATAACCCAGCATATTTTTCAGAGTGAATGGTTAAATATCTTCTTTATCAATTTCATACATTTGGAAATAATCTGTACAATTGTGTTAAAGGGATAGTTCACCCAAAACCTAAAGCTATGCCATTATTTTACTTGTTCAAAACCTCTTTGTTAAACACACAAAGAAGATATTTTGAAGAATGCTGATTGATGCTGCTCCCTTTGACTTCCATAGTAATTGTTTTTCCTACAATGGAAATCAGTGGTTGCCATTCTTCAAAATATGTTCTTTTGCCTTCAACAGAAGAAAGAAACTTGTAAAGATAAACAATGAGGTATTTTTCATTTTTGGGTGAACTATCCCTTTAAATAAGTCCTATAGTGTACAGTTAACATGCACAAATGTCATTATTTTGCATGCATTTGCATATTAATAACAGCAAAACACTCATAAAGGTTTAAAAACCACACAAGGCAGAGTAAACAATGAGGTATTTTTCATTTTTGAGTGAACTATCCTTTTAAATAATCATGAAGTGTACGGTTAACATGCTTAAATCTCATTATTTTGCATGCATTTGCATATTAATAACAGCAAAACACTTATAAAGATTTAAAAACCACATTAGGCAGAGTAAACAGTGAGGTATTTTTCATTTTTGGTTGAACTATCCCTTTAAATAAGTCCGATAGTGTACAGTTAACATGCTCATATGTCATTATTTTACATGCATTTGCATATTAATAACAGCAAAACACTCATAAAGGTTTAAAAACTGCATTAGGCAGAGTAAACAGTGAGGTATTTTTCATTTTTGGGTGAACTATTTCTTTAAATTAAAATCATAGTAATTAGTAAACAGTTAACATGCTCAAAAATGCCATTGTTTTGCATGCATTTGCATACTATTAAAAGCAAATATGTTATAAAGGTTTAAAAACCACATGAGGTAGAGTAAACAATGAGGTATTTTTCATTTTTGGGTAAACTATCCCTTTAAATAATCATGTAGTGTACGGTTAACATGCTTAAATGTCATTATTTTGCATGCATTTGCATATTAATAACAGCAAAACACTTATAAATATTTAAAAACTGCATTAGGCAGAATAAACAGTGAGGTATTTTTCATTTTTGGGTGAACTATCCCTTTAAATAAAAGTCATAGTAATTAGTAAACAGTTCACAAGCTCATAAATGACATTATTTTGCATGCATTTGCATATTATTAACAGCAAATCCTGTTAATTACGTGTGTCTCAGGTGACCGTGTTCGAGCAGGAGCACTTCCAGGGTAAATGTCAGGAGTTCACCAACGAGTGCTGCAACATCCAGTGCTGTGGCTTCGACAACATCCGCTCCATCCGCGTGGAGAGCGGCGCGTGAGTTACTCTGGAGTGTGTTCATGTCATTTCCGGCTCGTTTTGTGGATTGTGTGCGTGGCTGACTGCATGTTGTGTTTCTGTAGCTGGGTGGGTTACGAGCACCACGACTTCCAGGGCCAGCAGTTCATCCTGGAGAGAGGAGAGTATCCTCACTGGGACGCCTACAGCGGAAACCTGTCCTACCATGTGGAGAGACTCATGTCCTTCAGACCCGTCTACTGCGCTGTGAGTTCAACACTCCTGACATTTCAATGACTGTCGATAATTAATGTTCAGTTTAAAGGGGAGCTATTATGCACAGATCACTTTTATAAGGGGTTTAAACACAGTTGTGTGGCTATAGTGTGTCATTATAGCCAGCTTCTATTGGTAAAAATTTATTAATTCTATTTATTATAATCACCCTTGATAAAAACAGTCTGCAGAAACACTTTGATTGACATTCTGTCTTTGTACGTGTCATCAGAGGGGGAAAACCCCACCCACTAGTGACCAAATAAGCATAGACAGCCCTAAGTGAGAAGCAGCCATCCGCCATTAGTTTTAAGATGCACAAATGAACACTCTATGCTGACACACAGGCATTTGTAGCTCCGCCCTCTATTTAAAAGAGCACAACTTCATTTGAATTTAACCCTGTAATACCTGAAACATCACAAAATAGGCAGAAATTTCTACTCTTTTGGAACTGAGATGTTTATTAAACCATCTAGCAAAATCCCCTCAAAACATATACATTTTTTTCATGATATTTATTTTGTATCACATTTAATACAACAATTGTAAATCTTAATTACAAAAAAAACTATTTTGCCCTCAACCTTCTGTAACGCAAGGAGTGACACTGACAACGGAAGTGAGGATCCAATCGCAGATTTAATATGAAGTCAGTACAGCAGTGGGCAACAGGGCAAACATATATTTAAGGATAAACATAATCGTTGTTGGAGAATAGGCATAAGGTCAAAAAGGCTGGTAGCAGACAAGGATAAACAAATTGCAAGGCTAGGATCGAAACACGGAAGACAGGAACAAAGGAAACGCGTTGTAAGGTCATATACAGATAACAATACTCAGCGACGACTATGTGAATGTGCTGCTTATGTAGTGTAATCAGTCTTTGACAGTCCTCCGGTGGTGTGTGTGCAATCAATCGTGATTTGGAGCAGGAGTGTGTGTGTGCTGCATGACTGGAATTGTAGTCCTTTGACAAGCAAATCTGTAGTTCAAGGAAAGTGTGTGTGTGTGTGTGTGTTTCAAAGTATTATTAGTATTATGTAGTGAGTAGTAAAGTACTTGTATTAATAGTATTATTATATATTAAGTAGAATTGCAAACCTGTGTATATATATATATATATATATATATTTATATATTGAATTGTATTTAATTAAATATAAATAAAATGCATAAATAAAATATATTACAATTGTATTTAATTTTATAAATTATTTTGTTTAAAATTTTTTTCTTGATTTTCATTTATTTTACTTGTTGATCCACAGAGCTTCTATTTTAATGAAAAACCACAGAAAAACATTGTAAACTATTTTTTAATGCACTTCCCAAACCTGGAAAACTGTTTGACTCTGGATGACTTTTCAAATTCCATAGTTTTATACACTCACTAACACAGACTTACCTTAAAGTTGACAAATGGCGGTTGTTTGTTTTAGGCTGTGTTTGCATCTCTACACATCTTCATATGTTTAATTGAATGTTAATGGATGTTTCTGTCTCCTCTCAGTCTCACCAGAGCAGCCGCATGACCATCTTCGAGAGGGAGAACTTCCTGGGCCGCAACGCTGAGCTGTGTGATGATTACCCATCTCTGCAGGCCATGGGATGGTGCCGTCCTGAAGTGGGATCCATGCATGTGCAGTGCGGCGCGTGAGTCTAATTTTGTATCTCCTTCTTTATATTTGCTCACTGTTTTTATTATCCAGCTTAGACTTCAAAAGTATCCATTTCTTAATATGCATTCAATACTGAATGCGTAAACCTTTTGACTGGTCTGAGCGGACCAATAGTAAAAAATATGTAGAAATTAAGTCATTTAAGTATTAAGTACACATTGAAAATGTCCGTAAATTAGCAGCTTTCTGTATTTTGTAATTCATGTTTTTTATTTTCCCCCATTTATTTATAATTTTGAATTGCATTATGGGATGTTGATCTTTCTTCAAGCAACTTTTAACCTTTAAAAGGTTTAAAAAAGTGACTTTTATTAACATTTTTAATGGTTTAAAGTGATATATTGAATGGGATGGTGTTGTATATTATAGCATATACTACAGTTGTATATATTTTACAGACTTTAAATTTCTCTATATATTATTTCTTATACATTTTATTATTTAAATCTACAAAAAATGTCAATAAAAGTCACTTTGTTAAACTGCAGAGTTGAATTTTCAACATCAAAAGTCGACAGACCAAAGATCAACATCCCTTAATGCAATTCACAACCATAAATAAACAGAAAACACCTAACAAAATACAAAAACTGTTAATTAACTGATTTTTTATAATGTTTTATTTAAGTATTAAGACATCAATTAATATTTTAAACCATAAAAAGGCCAAATTGCACATATTTTTTGAAAATGCAGGTGAAAAAAAGTGCACACAACTAGGGAGAATAAACTCTTGAAATAAAATGCACATAAACAATGATGGAACCAAATGTGCATCAAAAAAGTCATGTGATTTTTAAAATTTATTTATTTATTTTATTTTATTTTTTAATACATCATGTGATAGCAAAGATGTTTGTGATGGCATTAATGGACAAACCAGCAGACTGAACACATTGTAAAACATCGGAAATGTTTATTTTTATTTTTATTATTATTATTAAATAATAATACAGCAATAACATACTTGTCTATATACTTTCAATATCCATCAATTCAACAAAAGAGTCACCGTATCGAGACTCTCCAACAAGTCACTTTCCAGATGGACCAAAATACATTAATTTAGTTGGTCACTTTATTTTGATGGTCCGTTTCTTGAATTTAAGTTACATTGCATCTACATGCCAACTAATTCTCTTTAGATTACTAGTAGACTGTTAGGTTGGAGTTGGGGGTAGGGTTAGTGTAAGTTGACATGTACTTGCAAAGTTTCTTATAATCAGTTAAATGTCTGTTGAAGGACTGTTAAATGTCAGTATTAACAGATATTAAGTCTACTAATACTCAAATAGACTTTGAGAATAGAAATTTCTAAGGCAGGGCAAGAGGTCATTCCCTTTTGATAGAATCATAGTTAATGATGTGCCAGTACTTCCCTATGGTATTATGGATATTTTATGGGGTAAATTCATTTTTATTTTTAAATATTTCCCAAATGATGTTTAACAGAGGAAGGAATTGTTCACTGTTTCCCATAATATTTTTTCTTCTGGAGAAAGTCTTATTTGTTTTCGGCTAGAATAAAAGCAGTTTTTAATTTTTTAAAAACCATTTTATGGTCAATATTATTAGCCTCCTTAAGCAATATCATTTTTTGATTGTCTACAGAACAAACCATCACTATACAATGACTAGGGCCAGACGGATTCTGCGCACATTTGTTGCTATTTCTGCGGCGAATCTTGTAAATAATCAGTGGATTTATGCAGAATGTTTTTGGGAGTATCAAAACTAAAAACTTAATATATGAAATAAAAAATAATACATTTTAACTTGTATTTAGTGTTTACAATACAAATCCAATTAGATCCACTTATTTGGTAAACAAAGCAAATCTCTCGTCTAATATAAGTACTAAAATACAGAAAGCATTACTTTACAAACTGTATTGTAAATAAATCATATGAATATTTTCATTTTAGTCAATAATATTACTTAAATTAATTTAAAAACTGAATGAATATAAATGTACACAAGTAAATAGACCTAATGATGGGCTAAATCTGCACGCGCAGATTCCGTGTGGGTCTAGCAATCGCTGTGTTTCATTTCAGAGGCAAAGAACTCAGAAGGTGAGTCCTTCAAAGTCCACACAGGCCAAACCAAGCATTTCGAAATAAGACGATCTCGCCTACAGCGGACAGATGTCTCCACATAGCTGCTGTTAATAAGCAGTAATGAAATTTGTAATGACTTTTTTTTCCAAAGTGATTTTAAAACATATTTTAAGAGATCTGAAGGCAAAGCCAGGTTGAAAAATATAATTCCTTCGATCCATACATGTAGACATAACACGTAAACTGTCAATAAAATCACTCTTTAGTAAGACGTGTCATACTCTTTTTGTTTTTTAACATGTTTAGATCTCAAAGTAAAATAAACCTAATTCACACATTTAATTCGGCGTTTTCTTTTTTTTTTTTCAGAATATAATACTGTAACATACAATATCCGAAAGTTTACAATATCATTTAAGGAGGGGAAAGAAAGAAGAAAAAAAAAAAAGAATAATAAAATAAATAAAATATAAATATTGACCAAAGAACAGCAGGGAAAAGAACATTGTAAGAGTGGTCTGGCATGGTTACATACAATACTGTATACACATACAGGTGTGCATACATACATTTATCAGCACTGATTAATCTCTGAGTCCAAAAATTCTTTCCACTTGCTCCATAGCATAGCCCAGTGGTTCTCAAACTTTTTTCACCAAGTACCACCTCAGAAAAAAATAGTCTCTCCAAGTACCACCAAAATAAGCAATACTGAAGTACAGTAGCATAGTAATTAAGCAGCAACAGCACTGCACAGTTTAAAAAGGAGGCAGATTAATTCTTCTAATTAAGAATATTTATTATTGTCAACCACCTTAAACATTATAAATAGTTTGAAGATTAACAGTGTGCTGTGCTTACAGGTAAAAAAACAAACAAAAAACTGTCATTTTAAATATGGTAAACTGTCAGTTTAAAATAAAATGTTCTTTTAAAGGTTAATTAAAAATGGCACTGTTCTTAAAAATAGAACTTAAAATTTTAATACTTAAAATGTAAAGTACTATCATATAGTAGCCTATTCATCAAAACCTGAAAATGTTCCCTGGACCTCATAAATTTAGGCTATATGTTATCATATTCATGTATAAACTCTTTTTGACAATTTTTTAAATATACAAATAAATATGATTAAACTATACCTGTCAACATTGGAATATAAAATGCGGGATATGCTCCCAACAGCCCTGACAAATATGGAGAGGAATTAACTTCAAATGATAGAATACATAAACATTAGAAAATTGAAAATAAAAAAGTTTAGCCCAGGGGTGTCCAAAGTTTTTGGGCCGAGGGCCAGATGCAAAAAAAAAAACGTGGTTGTGGGCCAAATTTTACAATTTCACAGACACGCATATATATATATATATATATATATATATATATATATATGTGTGTGTGTGTGTGTGTGTGTGTGTGTGTGTGTGTGTATGTGTGTGTGCGTGGTATTATTATGGAATTATTTTCTACATTTTAAAATCATAATATATATTTTACTCACCATAAGCTCTGTTAATATGAACAGTGATGTTGTGCTTTTGATTTTACTTTTCCTTGGTTGCACCATGGCTCACCAAAACGTGGTTATCAATTATGTTTCCCTCAGTTTGGTCGATTCGTTTTATGTCATAACAGAAAATGCTGCCTAATTGAAGGCACGTGATAGCGACACCCGGTGGTTATTTATTGAATTACGTTTATTTTTGTACAGCGGCCAGATTCTATTAATATTTATAAAAAGCCTCGCGGGCCGCCACTAAACTGATTGGCCCGTGGGCCGTAGTTTGGACACCCCTGGTTTAGCCTATTAAAATCAATTTACTGATTGCATCGGTGTTATCGTACGCGTCAAAGGGTTAAAAGTGTGTTCACTTTTTAATTTTAATTATTCAGCGATTCCTCCACGTACCACTAGAACAGGGATCACCAATCTCGGTCCTGGAGGTCCGGTGTCCTGCAGGGTTTAGCTCCAACTTTTCTCAAAGCACCTGCCTGGATGTTTCAAGTATGCCTAGTGAGAGTCTGATTAGCTTGTTCAGGTGTGTTTGATTAGGGTTGGAGCTAAAATCTGCAGGACACCGGACCTCCAGGAACAAATTTGGTGATCCCTGCACTAGAAGGAAGCTGGCGTACCACACTTTGAGAACCACCGGCAAAGCCCCTTTCTGTTTTTTTAGTTTTAGGGAATTAATCCGGCGTTTTCTTTTAAAAACATCCTGCCGTTATCAGCGCGCAAAGAATCTTGGTACGTTTGAGGCCACGAAGGATCCACCGGTTGTTTCCTTTATTACCTGGGAAACGAAGGACACATTTTAAGGCTACATTTGAAGGTGCCTTTGAATTTTTTTTAAAACGAGACAGCCTTCGTCGTGCCGCAGTGCACTTCAAACGCTTCCTTCGGAGGATGCAACCTCTGAAATGAGACACAGCTTTTGACTTGCCCGATTTCCCCTTGCCTAATTAACCAAGTTGAGCTTTTAAATGTCACTTTAAACTGAATACTAGTGTCTTAAAAAATATCTAGTCAAATATTATTTACTGTCATCATTGCAAAGATAAAATAAATGAGTTATTAAAACTATTATGTTTAGAAAAAAATGTTTAATAAAAAAAATATACAGGTATCTGATCCTCATTCTGTGGTCTCTGTGTGCAGTTTTGTGTGTTACGAGTTCCCGGGCTACAAGGGCAGGCAGTACATCATGGAGTGTGAGAGGCACAGCGGAGACTTCCAGCACTGGAGGAACTGGGGATCCCACAGCCAAACACCTCAGATCCAGTCCATCCGTAGGATCCAGCACTGAGAAAGCCTCCAAACCGCCCCGACGCACAACACTCTTCTTCCTCACCAGTGTCTTTGTACTGCTAGAAACACACACTTTTACGCCGCACGCTCACCAGGGTGTGTGGGACGAGGGTGTGGGTCACAGTCACTGACGAAGACTGACCCTTCAGAGATGCTCCGAAACAGCTCAGGTGGAACTCAAAACTACACACACTAATAAATGCTTGATAATTAAACCTGTGTTCACTTCAGTTCTGTGCAGTGATTCAACACACACACACACACACACACACACTTAATACACTTGATTGAACACGGGCACATTGACATCAACTGCAGGTTAACTATGCTTATATATAATCGTTTTAACTGTTGACAGCTAGTAGTTACAAGTTAAAGTAATTAGCAACTAATTTGTTTGTTTGTTTGTTGACTTTATTAATCCCAAAGGGAAATTCACGTCACAGCAGCTTTCCATACTAAAAAATAAATAAATAAAATAAGTTACATAGATATAAAAACAATAATAAAATTACATACATACTGCACACCTTAGTTCCAAAACCAACAAGTAGACACTTGTCCATATCTAAAAACTATTAGAGTTCAGCAAAAGTCATCGCCAAAAAATGTGGATGTATGCAGAAGTTCCAGGAGTTGCTCTCTTGAAAAAATGACAGCATCAGCATTTGCTCGACTTGTCACGGCATCCGAATTTCCAATTAACAATGCCAATATAAAGATAACTATGAGCCAGTGCTCCCTGATGCTCTCAAACTGAAGAGTGTGCAAGTACAAAGTTCTTAAACATTGAGAAAAAATATTAAAAAAATACAAGAAATATACAAAGTTAAAAACATCCAGAGCTGCTGCCACAAGTACGGCGCCATCTTGGAAACGAATGCTGCTTTATAATAAAGTTATAATAGCTAATAAATTAACTTTGTAATGCAACAATGTCCACCGTTTGTAAAGCTGCTTTGTTATTGTGAGAAGTGCTGTACAGATGAACTTAGATTGAATTGAATATTGAGTTTGTAAGGAAATGCATCAAATATTAATCATAATAATGACAAAATTAGGTTTAGTTAGGTATTCACATGCTCAATTAGATATGAAAAGCTGTTAAAATAAAACAGATTTTAATTATTATTTTTATTATTATAATAACAGGAAAATATAAAGACTCATTTAACAAAAAAAAACTCAACATTGAGCAGAACACAATACAATCATACCAATGGGAAACAAACCAATTCAAACTAATAAATGAAAAGTTGAATCATATAATAGAAAAATTACAATTATATTAATAGGAAAATATATAGACTTATTTTTTTTTTAAATCAAAATTGAGCATAAAAATCATTAAAAAAAAAATGTAATTAAATTTTTAAAAAAAGTAAAATTATTTAATAGGAAAATATATAGACTTATAAAAAAACTCAAAATTGAGCATTTAAAAGTATAAAAAATAAAAGTTTTTATTAAATATCAAGTTAAAAAAAATACTATTATTAGGAAAATATATAGACTTATTAAAAATAAATCAAAATTGAGCATATGAAATCATAAAAAGTTAAAAATGTAATTAAATATCAAGTAAAAAATACAATTATAGTAACAGGAAAATATATAGACTTATTTTTAAAAAATTACTTAAAATTGCGAATAAACTGCTTAATTATAAAAAGAATTGGAAAAAAAACTAATTCAAACTAATAAAAAACTACAATAATATAGCTATTCAATTATTAAAATAATATATATTAAATAATAAGGTAAATATAGAGATATAGAATAGACTCATTTAACAAAAAGAAAAACTCAACATTGAGCAGAACACAATAAAATCATATGAATGGGAAACATAAACTAATCCAAACTAATATAAACTGAAAAGTTGAATTATATAATAGGAAAATATATCGACTCATTTATAAAGAAAACCTCAAAATTGAGCATATATAAAATCATAAAAAATTACAAATTTAATTAAATATCAAGTAAAAAAAATACAATTATTGTAATAGGAAAATATATAGACTTATTAAAAAAACTCAAAATTGAGCATATAAAAATAAAAAAATTAAAGATTTTATTAAATATCAAGTTTAAACAAAATACTATTATTAGTAAAATATATAGACTTATTAAAAATAACTAAAAATTGAGCATATAAAATCATAAAAAGTTAAAAATGTAATTAAATATCAAGTAAAAAAATACAATTATAGTAACAGGAAAATATATAGACTTTTTTTTTATGTAAATTGCGAATAAACTCCTAACTTATAAAAAGAATCGGAAAATAAACTAATTCAAACTAAAATTATATATAGCTATTCAATTATTAAAATAATATATATTAAATATTAAGGTAACACTTTATTTCGATGGTCCATGTGAGTATTAGTAGACTGTCTACTTAATATCTGTTGATACTGACATTTAACAGACATTTACCTGACTATAAGGGTGTACTCACACTATGTACAGTTCCATTGAACTAGGCCGAAGCACGCTTGTCCCCCCCCTCCCGTCTCCCCCGACGGCCCGCACTCTTATTGCATTTGGGCCTGAGCATGCTTATGTCATCGATGATTCGCTGTTTAGTAAAGAGAAGCGCTCTCTCTCAGCACAGTGGACAATTCTTTGTATCATTGTATGGTTTTAGTGCTTTGATATGCAGTGACACACAGTCAGATATTCCTCCGAACAGATCAGCCACTGCTGACTCTCATAAACAATCATAAAGTCCTCGTGCTGCAGGAATTAGAAGGTTTACTAAAGGCGCAGCTGTCGTGCATTTAGGGGTTTGTGTCTTTAATAATCTAAGACAGTTTGCGTTTATTAAACAGTAAGAATGATTAATAAATCCATATCAAACAGTCCCTAAAAGTCAGTCTCCTCTTCAGTTTCGGGCTTAGGCGTGCTTTGCACTCTCACTACAAGCGTTTGTTCAGCTGAGGCACTGGTTGTCATGCAAATATAGGTTCAGGTGTTCATTTTTGTAAACAGTATGTTTTTAGCCAGTAATTTCAAATAGGTATCGCTGCAGCCCGGAGACCTTCAAGTGGGAGGGATTACACCACAAGGTTGGGTTTAAGTGGTTTAGATATTAATAAAACTTTGGTTGGGATAGGTGTAGACGTTCATAAAGCACAATATTTGACTCCATGTCATGTACAACACATTAAATAAATTAATAAAAAAAACTCCAGGTTTGCACAGCTCACTTGGAGTTCTAGTCCCACCCACTTGGAGCTCTAGTCCCACCCACTTGGAGCTCT
>CAIGQQ010030192.1:0-54205 GCA_903798035.1 Danio albolineatus | reverse complement strand
GCTCTAGTCCCACCCACTTGGAGCTCTAGTCCCACCCACTTGGAGCTGACTCCAACCTCCGTTTATGCCTTCTCAGTAATTTAATGCTATGAAAACGGGGCGTGTCATCGTGATTGACAGTTGTGATTGACAGCTTCTCTAAGCAGACCGTCAGAGCTTTGGGAGGCACCAATGTTAGATTTCTGTGTTATTTTACCATGGTAAAATGAGTTGACTATAAACTATACTTTCTGACCTGCAGGATCTGATGGAGCACTGTTTATTCGGTTAAATGTGGAATACATTTAATACAGTCATTGAAGACATTGAATACAGTCATTGGAACAAGCCAAAAAAAAGTAAAAAAAAATATTAAATTAAATTAAATTAATTAAATAAAATTAAATGGGAAATAAGTACTGAAAACATATAATACTCTGAAAACATTTCAATTCATGTGAATGTGTACATTCCAATAACAGTCCCAAAAATGGTTAAAAAAACAAAATGGGAACGGGAAAAATATCCCATACAAATTTAAAAACGAGGAAAAATCAAGAGAAACAACAAATAAATAACATTTAGTTGGTTGTTTTTGCAATATTTTGCATAACTTTAAATGGATTGTCTTGCTATTTCTAAATATGTTTGTGTTTATTTATTTATTATATTTCATTTTTCTGTCAGCTAAAGCTAAATTATACAAATATATCATTAGCTTACCTCTTGTTACTGTGGCATTTAATCATTAAAGTATTAATAAAGGTATTTAAGCCACAAAGCAAACCAATCAGCAACTATAGGTGATTAACAACGTCATAAACTTTGAGTTGAAGCAATAACAAGCATTGAAAATATTGGACAAGGGAACAAGAGTACTGAATTGCTCTAATGACAGAAAGAACTACAATCCTTTAATGACACAATCTAATTCAAATATAAAAGAGCAAACAGAGTATTCATTTAAAGTTGTTTATTGTGAAATATACAAACAAACAAACATTTAAATATTTATATCTATTAAGGTGCTTAAAATCAGGTTAATTACTGCGAGAAGGTTGAACAAGAAATTGACTCGCCAATAGTTGTGTTTTATTTTTATTTTATTTTATTTCCTATGTTTAACACAGAGTCGCAAACCCCCAGTTCTTTACTCCTTTTACTCCCTGACTCCCTGTTAAGTTCAGAATTGATTTTAAACTACTTTTGTTTGTTTTTAATGTAGTAAATGGTCTTGCACCTTCGAATGTGAGATTTTAAAGGTTCATAAACCGAACAGGGCCCAACGATCAGCAGGCCAGCTGTTTTTTTTGTTTCGTTTTTTTACATTTTTTTATTGAATAACAACAGGGAATTCCAGCAAATAGAAATTCATTCATTCATTTTCTTTTCGGCTTAGTCCCTTTATTAATCTGGCACAGTGGAATGAACCGCCAACTTATCCAGCATTTGTTTTACACAGCGGATGCCCTTCCAGCCACAACCCATCTCTGGGAAACATCCACACACACTCATACACACACACACATACACTACGGACAATTTAGCTTATTCAATATACCTATACCACATGTCTTTGGAGCACCCGGAGGAAACCCACGCAACCACGGGGAGAACATGCAAACTTCACACAGAAATGCCAACTGACCCAGCCGAGGCTCGAACCAGCGACCTTCTTGCTGTGAGGCGAACGTGCTACTCACTACGCCACCGTGGCGCCCCAAATAGAAATTCAAACAGATAAAAGTATAGTACACACAATACAAATATAACATTTCTCTTGTCGCAGAAAACGAGAAATGTAATGACTTTTTAAGAAATATAAAAAAGATGAAGCAAGAGAAAGAGAAAGAAAAGGAAACAAAATAAATAAATAAATAAAAGAGGGCACATGAAAAATATAATAAATTATCGCAGACTATTAAATAAAGCACGTTTTATACGTTTTAATTGCTTTCTTGTTATGAGATTCCATGATGGTTTTTAAGTACAGATCCAAAACAACATGCCTATAGCGTAAAGAAAACTCACTATAAACCTTTCAGACAATTCTCAAAAGAGAGCTCACATCATACCAGAATGATTTAACAAAGGGAGCAAAACAAGTGAGCAACAGACTCGGAAGTGTCGCAGAAGCAGCAGGCCAGTTGTTTCTGGAGATCCCCAGATCCAGGTGTAAACAACAGGGTGATCATTTCTTTTCAGTGGCAGGTTCAGTGGAAAACTAAACTTAAAACCTATTTATTTAATTAATAATAATAATTCCTTACATTTATATAGCGCTTTTCTGGGCTTTCAAAGCGCTTTACACAATGGGGGGGGAATCTCCTCATCCACCACCAGTGTGCAGCATCCACCTGGATGACGCGACGGCAGCCATTTTGCACCAGACCGCACACCACACACCAGCTGATTGGTGGAGAGGAGACAGAGTGATGTAGCCAATTATGATATGGGGATGGTTAGGAGGCCATGATGGACAGAGGCCAATGGGCAGATCTGGTCAGGATGCCGGGGTTAAACCCCTACTCTTTTTTGAAGAACATCCTGGGATTTTTAACGACCACAGAGAGTCAGGACCTCGGTTTAACGTCTCATCCAAAAGACGGCACTCACAGAGCAGTATAGAGTCCCCTTCACTATACTGGGGCATTAGGACCCACACAGACCGCAGGTTGGGCGCCCCCTGCTGGCCTCACCAACACCACTTCCGGCAGCAACCGAGCTTTCCCATGTGGTCTTCCATCCAGGTACTTACCAGGCGCAGCCCTGCTTAGCTTCAGTGGGCGACCATGTGAGAGTTGCAGAGAGCTAGCTGCCGGCAAAGAGAGCTACCTGCCGATTTAGACTTGCTTTTGATATTAGTTAATACAAAATGCTGTTTTTTGACACTTGTACTCACCATTTTATGTGTTTTAATGTTTCATTTTGGGGGTGCCACGGTGGCGTAGTGAGTAGCACGTTCGCCTCACAGCAAGAAGGTTTCTGGTTCGAGCCTCGGCTGGGTCAGTTGGCATTTCTGTGTGGAGTTTGCATGTTCTCCCCGTGGTTCTTCCAAGTGCTCTGGTTTCCCCCTCAAGTCCAAAGACATGCGGTACAGGTGAATTGGGTAAGGTAAAATTGTCCGTAGTGTGTGTGTGTGTGTGAATGAGAATGTGTGGATGTTTCCCAGTGATGGGTTGCAGCTGGAAGGGCATCCGCTGCGTAAAACAAATGCTGGATAAGTTGGCGGTTCATTCTGCTGTGAAAATGAATGAATGAATAATTGAATGATTGGCAATCACATACACTTCAGTACACACACTCAATATATTAGGCAGTGCATTTAGGGTTTGTTGAAGTGGGGTTATAAAAAAAATCTATCTATAAACAATTACATTTGTACTTGCCATTAAAATAAAGGAGAAAAAATACTTAACTAAATCAACATTTTATAAATACATAATTAAAACGACTTCATTTATTTTTATGTATGTGTGTGTATATATGAATATATATATATAATTAATTAATAGCAATAATAATTAGAACTGCCCCCAAAAATACTATAAGATAATTAAAATAAAATTACGTACAACTTTTTCCAATTTTGCATATTAAAATTACAAAAAATGTGTAAAAATATTTAAAAAGTCAAATAAAATACAATTAATAAAGTAAAAATAATTAACCAAAATAAAAACGTCTCATGCAGACGCAAAAAATGTTAATTATGTATTTCAGCACACTTACAACAAAAAGAGAGAGCTAGATTGAGGGAGAATGTGTGTGTGCAGGAGAGAGAGAGAGAGAGAGCGCGCGCATGATAAAGCACATGATATTACCGTGCATTAATCCTGCTGTGGAGATGACTGTGATTGAGTCAGTGCTGCGCGGGAGTGTGCGCGAGTCTGCAGCGATGCACGCGCGAGCTTTCCTTAAATCCAACGAGCTCCGCACACACCGGACAGACGAATTCGGATGAACGACAGCATTTACTGCATTTCCCTCATGTCATAAACTCAAAAGGTCAGTAGTTAGCTTGTTAGTTTTGGATGTTATGGCTGCCAGCGACCACACTAGTTTCAGTGTCAAACCAGGAACTAATTTAATCACAAAAACAGGCATGTGTTACTTGTACATTTCAATTAGTGCAGCGAAAAGTGCATGTTTTGCTTGAAATGAGACAACCCATGTGACCAACGTGGAAGGTTACGACCCTAAACAGGTGTCCGTACTCCAGCGAAGATGCATGGGAAAATGTCATTAATTTCGCTTGTATATTTTATAATATTATGTCATTTATTATGTTTTTAAGGTAAAGTTGGATTAATGTCCACACATTCCGACTTTAGCATTGAGTAAAATGGTAAAGCAGCACAAAAACACATTATATTTGTAACTGTAACTCGACGTCTAACAAAAGAAATCTCCCTATATTGTTTACCACTATACTTTGAATATCCGGTCTGAAATCACATGTGTGACCTTAGACATTAATTCGCTGTGAACAATGTTGAACTCTGATAACCTCTTATTTCCCCATTTAGAATTTGCAAATAGTACTTTTCAGAAATTATATTTATAAGGTAAATGTGTGAATATAAAACCAACTTAACCCCAGTGTGTATGTTTTGGTTTGTCCCAGATGTTGACGTTTGAGACGCTTCTGGTGAAAGAGCTGCAGAAACAGCAGAGCAGGGCTGAGTTCTGTGACATTGTGCTGCAGTCTCGAGGTTTGACAACTCATTAAAGTTCACTTTCTGTTCATTACCCTCAATGTTTCTTCATGTTCAAAGACGTGAATGGGCCACAAAGAAATATGATGCTCAGGCCCGTAGCCAGCTTGGAGAAAGGGGTGGTTCTTTTTTCTTAAAAATTGACCTTTTTGCAGTTATTTGCCTAATTTTCTATTAATCTATTAGATATAAATACTGCATTATAGTGATATTTTAAGCACTATTTTTAGCTGTATTAGCTTGTTGGATGGTCATCATAAAGTACCATCTTTATGCTGATGACACACAGACGTTCACACCAAACCTGGTGATCTTTCAGCGGGTTACACTGTGTTTTAGAGATAAAAAAATGCATGTCACAAAATTTTCTATGCCTGAACATGAACAAGACAGGTTATGTTGATTGGTTCTATGTTGATTGGTTCTTCCAACCAAGTAAAACTAAACCTCTGAACGTTAACCTTGATGGCTCTGTTATGGAGGTCCAGGCCAAACCAAAGAACTTAGGGGTAATATTTGATAAAAACCTAACATTTGATTCCCATGTGCTGTCTGCTGTAAAGACTTCATTTTTTCATCTCAAAAACATTTCAAGAATCTGCCCCATGCTGTCTAAAACTGATAAATACTTTTCCCGCTTAGACTACTGCAATGCCTTACTAGCCAGCATTTCCAAAAGTAATATCAATAAATTACAATATGTCTAAAACTCAGCAGCCAGAATTCTGACAGGGATTAGATCAGAGAGCACAGTACTCCTGTTCTGAAATCTCTCCACTGGTTACCAGTCAGATTTCGAATTGATTTTAAAAATTCTCATGCTTACATTCAAGGCCCTGCATGGTTTGGCTCCACACTTTCTGGCCGAACTTTTAACTTGGTACTCCCCCTCATGTGACCTCCGTTCCTCTGCCTCTGGTCTTTTAACAGTCCCCTCCACTCATCTGCGATCTATTAGTGATCGGGCCTTCTCATCTCTGGCTCCGAGGCTCTGGAACTCTCTCTACCCCACAACATTAGACACGCTGAATCTTTTAAATTGTTTAAATTAACCTTGAAAACGCACTACTTCACACTGGCCTATTCATGAGGTGTGCACTTTTGGTTTATGTTTTTTGATATTGGATTGTTTTAGCAGTTGTGAATGTTTTAGCCTGAGTGATGCATTTTTACTGCTATTCTAAACTGTTTTATATCGGTGTGTTTTCTTGTGTTTCTGTGTAAAGCGCTTTGAGAAATAAGTTTTAAAGGCGCTATATAAGAAGAAATTACTATTATTATTATTATTATAACCACACATTTTGTACCAAATGTACCAAAACATTTCCTAAAGATTTAAAATGAAAAAATATGAATACATATTTATATTTAAAATGCTAATTTATTAAATCCAGCAACATTAGAAAAAAAAGGAATCTAAAAACTGAAATGAAAAACTGTAGTCTATTGTCATTTATTGGGCAAATAACAGCCTGGGGTGCGTTTCTAAGAACCAGTGTTAGCCAACAAGTTCTGTCGTTACAAACATAGTTTGTTAGTTTGGCGTATCCCAAATTCGTTGTTCCAACGAACATTCGCAAGCTGCGTCGCAAACTTCTATGCTTGCAACTAGGCATGGGATGATAACTGGTTTCAAGATTTACAGCGGTTGAGAAAAGTCAAGAGCTGCGTCCCAAATGACACACTATGCACTTATGCACAATGTACTTATGCACTTACACACTCAATAGTATAGTGTATGTATGTAGTGTTGTCCCAAATGGAGCGCTAATGGCTTTTATACTTAGCGGAAGTTCATACCGTTTCCCTGATGACATTTGACGGTTGCTAAATTAGTGAAATAAATGACCAAAATACCAGATAATACCTGTCATGACTATAACCGCATTCACCATCGGGAGGCTCTATAATCACTCTCGTAGGAGAATTTTGCTTTCACAATCCAAAATAAAGTTATCCAACAAGTGTGCATGATAGCTCTGCCCCTTCTGCGGTCGTTGAGTGCTTGAAGTGTCCATCATAACACACTTCATTTTACCGGTCAAATGAGTGCATCATCCGGGTAATTAAAGTGCACTTATTTTTAGAGTTTTTAGTGTGATCACACTACTTATACTATTTATACTACAAAATAGGGTAGAATTGTGCGATTTGGGACACACCTAACGTTTTAAAACGTTTAAAACAAAGTTTTCTGTTATACCGTTTTTAAAGTATGTGTAAGTTATATGTTGTGTTCAATGGGGGGAAAAGTTACTCAGACTTTTAAAAAGAACTTATTTTGGTAATCAAAGATAATACCGTGATACTGTGAAATCGTGATAATTTTATCCAAGGTTATCATACCATCAGAATCTTATTAACTCCAACATCATTAGAAAAAATGCCATGCCTATTTGCAACTACACATCTGGAGCTGTAGTTAAAAACATACTTCCTGGCTGTGTTCTATTCCCAGTTATCCCCCTATGCCCTATTCATTCAGAACATTTAAAATTGGAATGATTAAAAAAAAGCATTAACGTCGTCTCTCTTAGGTGTAATTTGCTTTTAAAGCATTTTTAAAGTTCAGTTTTAGTGATCTTCGTGTTTAATTGCGCTCCTTTCGCAGTGCACTTTGAAAACAATGATGTCATTTTGAACAGTGGCCTATGACGAAAGCTATAGGTGAACTGTTATTTAAAAGCGGAATTTACGTCACGTAGCTTGTGAAAACACAAAACATAGCTTAGTAAAATTGATAGTAGGTTATTTATTAAGTGTCTGTACTGTATATGACATGAGCCTGCTGCTTAGAACATTTCTGCAGTGGTTTGCCCTGTCAAATTGTAAAAGTAGACTTAAAAAAAAAGAAAGAAATATATATCCTACCTCATTCATTCATTTTCTTGTTGGCTTAGTCCCTTTATTAATCCAGGGTCTCCACAGCGGAATGAACCGCCAACTTATCCAGCCTTTGTTTTACGCAGCGGATGCCCTTCCAGCCGCAACCCATCTCTGGGAATATATCCTACCTAATAATAATAATAATCCATTATCATTATTATTAATATTATTATTAAAGTATTTTTTTTTTATTTCCTAATAAATAATAAATATTAAATTCTATATTTCTAAATTATATATTTATTTGTTTATTTATATGATTTAAATATGATATTAGAATGTGTTAGCTTTTGTAAGTGATTTTTATGTTTTAGAATAGAATATGGAATGTTCTCAATAATATTTGTAAAGGAAACACAGGCTCTATATTTGCCATTTACATATATTAATTAATCTGGAAAGCAAGTGCATGTTTTTACCAAAACTAATATAGAATTTTTAAAAAATGCGTGTACGTGTAAAACAATGTAATTTGCACAAAGAAATGATGGGGTTCTTCTCTAAAGAAGTAGTCACTCGCCCCGTTTAGAGTGTCATTACGGGTGTTTTACGTTATATCTAACGTTGTTCTAATGATGGATCTGCAAAAGAGAAACTACGGGTTTTGGGAAACACTCGTCACTACATCGTTGCATTGTACTATGATAGTTCAGCCGCGAGTTACGTCGTTGTTTGGGAAACGCACCTCTGACCAGCTTAGGGCAAAAATTTACTTAGGACAGAATATGGCCATTTGAATATATATATATATATATATATTATAATAATAATAATAATAATGTAGAGCTTCGTGATTTTTCTAGCCTCACCTGTAAGAAAGTAAATTTGAAAATTCATGAATAACAGCAGCCAAATTATATTCAAATAAATTTAATATGGGCCGCTTTCGTAACTTCACGGCTTTTTATTGGTCATTTGTTTGTTTCGAGAATAAGGTCCGAGATTTAGAATAAAAATTACTTGTATAATATTTTCTCTATTTAACAACAATGCAGTCCGTCGGCAGTGAAAGATGACGTCACTCACGTCAGATAGTATGATTTCTTGCACAGCTGGATGTCAGACTCATGAAAAAGAATGGCTAGCAGTGGTCAAAACTGATTAGCTGAAGTCACGACAGCCAACAGATGATTCCACTCCATCTTAAAGCCTTTATTGATGGATTATTTTCACAATTTATGATGGCGTAGCAGTCAAAATAGGACAAATGAGCTCATGTTTGGGACAAATTCTGGACATTGTCAGTGAGGAGTGGGTCTTTCGAATCACCCAAACCCCCCCTGGCTACAGGCCTGATATATAGGAATATATGCAAATAAATGACTCTTCCAGTGCTCAGCATATATGAGTACACCCCTTCTAAATCAATTTTTTTATTTCATATTTTCTATAGGATGCTATATAATATTATATGTGTGCATAATATACATTAGCTTAAAGTTAAATCTGGAGCTTATCTAACAAAATAGTTTAGGATAATGGTCTTAAACAAGTAAATGGAAAATACACACAAGTAGTACACCCACATTTATATGTTCGAGAACAATATAAAATAAATAATGAAAAAAGGGGAAAAATGTTGGTTTTCTTTTGTTTGTTTAGTTTTTTGCAATATATCGCATGAATTTAAATGTATTATCTTGCTTTTTCTGAAGGTTTCGGTGACCAAACTTTTATCTTAATGAATTTAACTGTTTAATAAATCTGTTTTGTTCAAATCACCAAAAAATATTACCTATATTCACTGAGAAATGGGTAAAAATATGAATTTTCATAATGGGATGTACTCATGCTGAGCACTGTATGACATACAAGTTAATATTTAGATTCCACATATATATAACAAGTCACATATGCAACAATAATTCGAAATATTGCAAAAACAACTACTTCGTTTTTTCAACCATTGCAATATATTAGCTATACTTTTATATATGTGTTCATATATGGCCAAACTTGAACATAGATGAAATATTTTATATATGTGAAATGCGACATGAATGTGATTTTAAATGTATTTCAATGCTTATTTTTCTATATGGTGTTGTAGGACCAATAAATGATATATTGAATATCAACATTTATGTCGATAAAAAGTAAAAAAGCTCTGGACTTTTTTTTTTTCTCTCTATATCGATCTATTAGCCAATCACACAGCAGACATGTGCTACAATAGGAATCTAAAAGTGTGTTAATATTGAAGATGTACCGAATATTCGGCCACCGAAAATATGTTATGTCATTTAATTGACCCTCTAATTGACCCCTATGGTGGCGTTATTATTTAGCAAAATAGAATGATAAGGTTTTGTTTTCTATAAAACTATGAACAATCATACTATGATCACCCACTAAAATGTTATTTTGTGTAAAAGTAGTCAGGTAAATTTAGAAAAATAGTTATTTAATGGAGTATTAAAATGTTATTTTGGCATCATTCTGGGTTCTGGAAGCTCTCCTTTGTCAAATGCTAGCTATATATATTTTTTATAATTCTCATTCATTCATTTTCTTTTCGGCTTAGTCCCTCTATTAATCTGGGGTCGCCACAGCGGAATTAACCGCCAACTTATCCAGCATATTTTTTACACAGCGGATGCCCGTCCAGCTGCAACCCATCTCTGGGAAACATCCATACACACTCATTCACACTCAATACACAATTTAGCCCACCCAATTCACCTATACCACATATCTTTGGACTGTGGGGGAAACCGGAGCACGCGGAGGAAACCCACGCAACCACGGGGAGAACATGCAAACTCCACACAGAAATGCCAACTGACCCAGCCGAGGCTCGAACCAGCGCCGTTCTTGCTGTGAGGCGAACGTGCTACTCACTACGCCACCGTGGTGCCTTTTTTATAATTCTCTAGAACATAATTGGCATGAAACTGTAAGCACTTCTGTCTTTGTGTTGTGTCCTTTGGAAGCCCAAATACAGATACAGAAGAAGCTCTGTGGAAATAGCAGTGCTTGGACGGCATTTTAGCTTTCTCTGCTATAACATTACAGCGCCTCTGGCCACACCCTGTTGCTGCACATGGTGAATGTGCGTAACCTGAAGCATTTATGATCACATTAACCCGGATGTATTTTTTTTTGTAGTCCCCAAACTTCATTCGCTGTAGGCTTTGCTAAGCTAACTCTGTAAAAGCCAATGCCTCCCTTTACATTGACCGTCTTACATTTAGAAATGTTGTTTATGTTCACACAGCTACATTACACATCAACTAAAGTTTAAAATATGATATCGAAGTGGACCACCCTCTTTAAGAGTTTAGTTAAAGTGAAATTTTTTTTTTTTTTTTAAATGTGGATTTATAAAGAAATGTTAAATATTTTTGCAAAATGTCTTAATGTGTGAAGTGAAGTTTATTCATAAACCAACTTCGAGAGGATCACGTGCTTATGATTTACCACGACTGGTCTCACATCAACTAATCATGATCTGCCAATCATATGATTCCCCTTTTACTATAAATAACCACAGTTTCACTCCACAGTTATCTTTGTATAGAAGAAAACCCCCCTTTCCTCCCCCTTCTCCTGCTTTTCTTAGATCGGGCGGCACGGCGGCCCAGTGGTTAGAACTGTTGCCCCACAGCAAGAACACTGCCAGCGCTGGTCCTCGACAGGCTTGTGGTTGTTTCTGTGCGGAGTTTGTATGTTCTCCCCGTGTCCGCGTGGGTTTCCTCCGGTTTCCTCCCACCATCCAAAGACATGCTTAATTCATAACAGATTAAGCAATTCAGGCACATGTCAATTCCCCTTCCCCCTCAAGTGTTTCCTTAGCTACCGCAGCCAGGGAAATCTACCTAAGATCAAGCTCCCCTCTCACTCTACGAACGGGAGGGAGCCCTGGGCTCGAGGATCTCTTAAGCTCAGGGCTCTCTCCTGGGACAGCATGCCAAACAAGCTTATATTAAATCAGCAGCTAACTGTGAACTCTTGAAATGTATATTGGTTTATTGTGTTTTATTAAACGTTAGAAAATTAGAAAAGTAGATTAAATAAATCTCTGTCTCTCTCAGGTGTATCTGTGCCAGTGCACAGCTGCGTGTTGTCAGCCTTCAGCCCTTTTCTCTGTGGTGCTCTGTCAGCCATGCCATCACCCCGAAATGGACAGAAGCGTCTAATCGAAGTCCAATCCATGGAGTCCTGCACATTACTCCGTCTGGTCAGTCTGTTATACTCCGGTCAGCTCCATGAAGACAAAGAAGACGTCCTATCAGCGGCCTGCAAGCTAGGCATCAGCATACCTCCCAGATCACCAAAGAGGACGTCATCTGAGCAGAACACACAGACCGAGTGCACGAATACTACAGTGGAGAAAGAGTGCCAGACTGAAACGCTCTCTTCTGAAAACCCCATTGAAACTGTGGGAGCGTCTTTATGGAGGAGCGATCAGGGGCTCTGCACGTACCCCGACGGCTCTGACATCACGCTGGATGTAGCACTTCAAAATGTCCCGGGAAATCCAGCGAACATGCCTTCCTTTCCAGTCATGGATGTGGTGCCTGAAAGCGCTATATATCCCACAGTGAGTGGACCAGCCTGCTTGCCCCAGGTCTACGTTTGCCCCCCTGCAGCAACATCGCAGCCGCCTGCACCTCAAATGCAACCATCTTTACCTTCTAATATTTCATACATCGACGCTTTGGTTAGTCAGGGGGAGTCTGCGGTGGGCGAGGACTGCGTTTTAGATGCATTTGCACGGTTTGAGAATAACATTCCGGGATTCATCAACTACTTCATTGACTCTAATATTTCAGAGCAGAGTCAGAAGGGAGAAACCAAGAGCAAGGGAAGGGCAAGAAGGGCACGAGGGACTAGCGGAGGATTTAATATTAAGGGAGAGAAGTTGAGTATTTCTAGAAGGCAGCAGAATGTGAATCGTTCTGGAAGGGTGGTGAGGATGGCGTGGATGGGGCAGGGTGGAGGCAGGGTCGGGAGGGTTTTAGGGAGCAGGCAGATGTTGAAGAATCAAGGCAGGCGGACACGACACAACACAGAAGCGATGAAAGAGGAAGGAGGGAGAGGCAGGTCTTCATCCAGGGTCAGACAGAGAGAGACAGGGAGCAGAGCACTAGAGGGTCAGGTAGGTGATCCAGAATAAACAATCCATGTTTCCATCTAGGGCTGTGCAATATGGACAAAATAATCATACTGTGATTTTATTATTATTTATTTTAATTTTTTTATGAATATTGTGATTTTAAAAAAAAATTATTATTGTTTTTTTTTGCGATTTTGGTAACTGTTCTCTTTTTCAAACAAGCTACATGCACACATTCTACATGTAGTCAGTGGACAAGAAGTGCAAAACAAAACATTTCACAATGAAATAACAGAGTATTAAGTTTAATAAATAAAACTGGAGTAAAATTGTCTTTAAAACAGACAATATAAAATAAATTAAGATGAACTAACCTCAGCTCTAGTTAAACGCATACTGTACACAGCACTACTAACTGTTCAATGAACAAAACTGTAATAAATTGTCTTAAAACAGACAACATGAAGAAATAAAGATGAACTAACCTCAATTCCAGTCATAACAATAAATAAAATATAACGTAAATCAAAACCTCCTATTCGGTTCTCCCGCTCAACTTCGTCGTGAACAGAGTGAGCTCTGATTGGTTAACATCTTTCTCCCGCTCAGCTTAGCTGTAATTGCCTGGTGTGCTGCGTCAGCTCTGATTGGTTAATATATTAAAACCATGCACATAAGAACGTAAACTAATCTAAACAAATTAATAGACAAAATTGCAGCCTTTGCGATTTAGAAATTGCATGTGCTTAAATCACGTTTTTTTTTTTTTTTTTTTTTTTGCGACTGCGATTAATTGCACAGCCCTATTTCCATCCAACTACTTTTATGCGCATTTTGGATTATCACATAACAAAAATGCTTGATTGAAACGGCAAGAGGTGCATACATTTAAAAAAAATACATGCACACAACTGAGTAGGATGAACTTTAATAAGAAAAATGTGCATAAACTACGATGGAAACACTCTTGAGCTCATTCTAGTTTAAGCATTAACACTTGTGTGCTGTTGGGGATGTTTTCATCCACTCTGAGGTAATTTTGAGTCTTAATTTGGCCACAACTTTCTCTGTGTTTCAGCAAATTGAATTATTTTTGGTGTCAAATCTTATTTTGACACATATTTTGGGAAAATGCTTTGAAAATTTTCAAAAACTCAACAATACACTGTTGGCAAATTGACTACCTTTTCATTATGTTTTTGCCCCATTGCCCCAATTATAATTAAATTATTTGATTGCAAAGCCATAAAAACTTGTTATCATGCATTCTTGATTGTTGGTTGTTTTCCCTGTTGGGAAGAGGTACAATTTCTCCTTTTTCCAGTTGATCATCAGTTGCAATGGTAAAAAGATTAGCTGGCTTTGGAGTTCTATGTAGTACAGCATGTGTGTGTGTCTTTGTGCACTTACATTGATGCGTCTGAAAAAATCAAAATAAGCACCTTAGCTCTCAGAACATAGTAAATATGGTGTGTATTTTTGCACACACATACGCTATAATCTGCCGTTTTAACCGTAGAACACCATATAAATGCCAGAAACATTTTTGCACAGGCCTATCTAAAGGGTTGATGCTGCCAACTGATGATCAACAGTAAAAATGACACATTTGACCTCTTCCCACCTGGAATAAACCAGCAGCTATCAAGAATACATGATTATTTGGTGTCATACGCTCTAAAAAAAAAAGGTGCTAAATAGCACCAAAACTGGTTCTTTGGTCGTAACGAGGGGGGAACCTTTTTTGGTGCTATACAGCACCTTAAAAAAATAGGTGCTATATAGTACTTTTGTCAAATGGTGCTATATAGCACCTATATTTTAAGGTGCTCATAATGTTACTTTACCCTTTCCGCAAATAAAACCGGCATAAGAGTTATGAGAATTAGCTATAAGAACAAGTGCTTACCAGTATTAGTTGTGCTATTTAGCACTTTAACCCCCCCAAAGGAACCACTAAAAAACCTTTATGTTGCTTTAAAGGTTCATTACACAGTAAAAGTGCTATATAGCACCCTGACCACCTTAAAGAACCACTGGAGAACCACTGAAGAACCTTCATGGTGCTTTAAAAGTTCTTTACACAGTAAAAGTGCTAAATAGCACCTCAAATATCGTAAAGAACTACTGAAGAACCACTGAAGAACCTTTTTTTTTTAGAGTGTAGCTTATAATGGAAGTCAATGGGGCAAGAATAGCCATGAACAAAACGAAAGGGTTGTCTATTGGAACAATACACAAGGGTTATAAGTCTTTTTGTTAAGAGATCATGGATGTGAAGGGCAGAATTAGTGGAGCGAGCACATTGTAAAACTTCTGAAATATTGTTTTGGTCATTCTAAAATGCTTAACTAAAGTCTGTCATCACAGTGATTCAGTGTTATTACCTCCAGAACTATTAATGTAAATCAGTAGCAAACCTCAAGAGTTTAAACATCTAAATGTGAGAACTTGTGATAATAGGATTTGTATGTGTAGGTTGAAATGTACACTCACAGCTCTGATGTGAATAGCTGAATCTGTCGATTTGCACTCACAGACAATAATCAAAACGTGTCGAATTTAAAGTTGCAGATTAATAGTTATCTATTATGTTTGTCAAATTTTATTGCAGTTTTACTGTACAACCACAAGTCTGCACTCACAACCTCTCAGATTTAGCATTTAAGTACAAATCTCTCGTGCTCTGACTTTTGCTACATTAGTGTTGCCAACTATTTTCAATGAAAAGGCGCTAAGCTCTTCTAGAAAAGTCGCTGAATGTTGCTAGATTAAGTCATATGTCAGTTTGCATATTACCAAACATTTCTGTTTGTTTAAATATATTGGCTAATAATGGGGTATTTATATTTGCTCTACGCTTTATGTATGTATGCATGCCAATTTAACAAAATGTATTGTCGTTTGAATACAGTTTGTCAGTATAGATGTGTAGTGAATTTGCGGTGATCTCTCAGACGAAATAAACTCAGACAAGTTCAGAAACTGTCACTTAAATATCTGTGATTGTAAATGTGAAAAGAATAAACGGTCAAATTAAATTGTTAAATTTAAAACGAAGGAGATGCAGATCGGTTTGATTGTACAAGGGAAACGCATCACACTCGCGGTGCTAAATCATTTGCCGTCGATACGCAGAAGGCTGATCTGCTCTCGGGCTGTAGGTGGGAGAGACACTGCTGTACTAGGACTGGGCCGCCATTGAGTGCTTGAGGTGGGGAGGGGCCGCAGCATCACCTTCAGCTCATTGAGAAGAGTCGGAACGGTACAGTATGGACACACGAGAGTGTAAAAAATCTCCGGTAATGCCAGAAAAGTCGCTAGATTTGACGCTAATCGTTTTTTTGATAAATTGTTTCTAAATATAGTGATAAAGTGGCTAAGTTGGCAACACTGCTACACATTTTGCGATATTCCGGTAGCACAGTGATGCTCAACCATGCTCCTGGAGATCGACCTTCCTGCTGAGTTCAGCTCCTACCCTGATCAAACACACCTGAACCAATTAATTAGGACCCGAGCAGCACTAAATAATTACAGGCATGTGTGTTTGACAGGGGTTGCAACTGAAATCTGCAGGACGGTCGATCTGTTGGAGCAGGGTTGGTCACCCCTGCTGTAGCAGAACTACTTGTGAACTTGTGTAGATGCAGAGGGGCGGGGGAGGGTTAAAGCTGTTTGATTGGCCAATGGTTGACCAATGAACAATGCCTGCAGCCAACGTGACTTTGGTGCAAAAACACTAGCTCTACATATGACCCATACTCTGAAATGAAACACTTGTCATTTTTCCTATAGGTTGCAGTGCCGGCTCCTAAACGAAGAGGTCGTCCTCGCAAATATCCCTTGCCCCAATCAGATGCTTCCCAAAATTCCCTACCCGATCAGAAAACTGTGAATCATCCAGCTCCATCGCTGATGCACACCGCAGCTCTACCTGCAGCCAACCCGACTGGCCTCTCTCAGCCAATAGACTGGCTCATAGATGACGTCATTGCACAGCTGCCGTTAATGCCCAACAACCAGCACGCAATAATGAACACTGCAACTCCAGATGCTAATCTAAAAACTCAGCCCTCAGTAAAGCTCACAGATCCGGCCATAGTCCAACCGCAGTCTGAAGGTGAGCTGACCGACATACTGGACAGCTTTCTGAGAACGTTCGAGCAGCACATTGGCGCATGTGATGCTGATGGTCAAGATGCAGTGATGGCCACTGATGGAAACCTCACTTGTGGACAGTCCACGTCAAATGCACATGGTGCTTCACTAAACACGACAACACAAAATAACTCTATGTCCAAGAATAGACTACGACCCGCTCGTAGACCAGAGAAACCATCAACCGATTGGCAGCTGACTGGCGTGAAAATGGAGAAATCACCTGGAGATCGAGGCGAAGAGATGCCTGCTGTAATGACCAGAAGCCAGAGTAGGAAGAGAAAGCAGGAGGTCATCGAGGAGCTGTTGAGGAGAGACCCGATGAAGAGGAAAAAACGGAAAAAGGAGTGTTTAGAAAAGACTAGGAATGACATTTCTGTAGCAAAGGAGGCAGAAAGACCATCTCAAATGTTAAACGGTGAGCCGAAGCACTTCCTGAGCAAGTTTGAGCCAAGCAAATTGAGGAAAGTCATCAACACAGCCAGCACTAACAAAATGAAGATCTCAAAGACTTTACAGCCGTCTTCAGATCAGACTTGTCTTGTGAAAAAGAAACGCACTAAAAGAGACAAAACCAAACCTCTTTCGGAAGGAAGCGCGTTGAAGATGGCGTCCAGTATGGCGAGTTCAGAACCAGTTGTGCAGAATAAATCCAGCGGGTCCAGACCGGCTCTTTCTGCTTTTGACTTGGTGAAACAGATTTTGGAAAGTCAGCAGAAGAAAGAGAGAGAACACAAGGAGCACAGGATGTGGAGGGTGAAAAAGCAGAAAGACAGGGTGGAAAGCATGCACACATGCGAAGTGAAAGAGAGCGATGACAGAATGAACATGCACAGTAATAGCAGGATAAACCAAAATCGTGAGGAAACGAGAGGAAGAATGGAGGACCAGAAGACCACATGCCTTGAGCAGCCGTCAGATACAGGTCAGAGATTAGTGGGTTTGCTGATGTTAATTGTGCATGGTCTGTTCCCCTGCTTTATGTTTATGCCATTGCTACGCTGTAAAGGTGCCACAGAATTGCTTATGATACAGGATTTAATGGCTTGTTTCCAGTAAGTAACATTTCCGTTTCTGCTGTGAGACGAACTAAAATACCACCAAAATGCTAACCGTACCACTTTTTTTAGCATTCTTTCTAAAACGTACCTAGCACAACAGTTCGTTAGTGCTGCATGACAGACATCCCAAGTTGGGAAATAGCATTTTCCGTGGAGACAGATGTTTGGCGGGAGTTTGCAGGATATCTGCGACATATGTGAAGGGCGAGGTGTTACATGATGTATATGAAGACCGGCTTAGTGCGCGCAACGTGTGTGAAGAGCAAGGAGGGATGCGTTGGAGAGGGGTGCGCAACGTATTTGAGGAGTAGGAGGGAGATTATAATTCATTTGCGTTTCTCTATGCATTTGCGGGAGATCCCAGAACTTCCGGGAGACTTGGGGTGTCTGATATGATATTGGAAAAAACAGATATTGCGATATTATTATTATTATTATTATTATTATATTTTTCTGCAACACTGAGAATAATTTGACCAGATGACTTGAATGGCTCTATTTTAAAAGGATTAGTCCTTTTAGATTGATTGAGATCATTTTGTAGGCCAGTACATCTGCATAAATATAATAAACCAATCTCAAGCATTACTAAATACAGTAGCAAAGATACAGATAAATATAAACAGTGCTTTATAGTTTTCTGGGAGTCTAGAAGTATACAGGTACATTCATTGAATTAATGTAAAATAACCCTGTGTAAAGGCGCCACGGTGGCATAGTGAGTAGCACGTTCGCCTCACAGCAAGAAAGTCGCTGGTTCGAGCCTCGGCTGGGTCAGTTGGCATTTCTGTGTGGAGTTTGCTTGTTCTCCCCGTGGTTGCGTGGGTTTCCTCCAGGTGCTCCGGTTTCCCCCACAGTCCAAAGATATGCGATACAGGTGAATTGGGTAAGCTAAATTGTCCATAGTGTATGTGTGTGAATGAGAATGTATGGATGTTTCCCAGAGATGGGTTGCGGCTGGAAGGGCATCCGCTGCGTAAAACTAATGCTGGATAAGTTGGCGTATCATTCCGCTGTGGCGACCCCGGATTAATAAAGGGACTAAGCCGACAAGAAAAATGAATGAATGAATAACCCTGTGTAGACTTCATTAATCTTTCTTTAGGTTATAAACATTATAAATTGTTGTGACCGAATGCTTAAAGGTGCTGTATGGAAGTTTTTGACTCTTCTAAAGCATAAAAATACCATAAAACGTGTGTAGACATTTAAGAAACATGCAAAGTGAACATTCTTGTGAACAATCTGAAAAACAATGCTGAGGTCAGATATTCTGCTTTGAAAATTGTGCATTACGTGTCGGAACACTGTCTTTGTTTTGGTCATTTTAACCTGCCCATTGCCAGTTTAGTGTATCACATTTCAGCACCCCGAGTTGCCTTGGTGGAAAACAGTGAATTTCATTCATTCAGTCAGGATGGTTTTAAAAGTGTGTGTCCGTGACTAAAGTGCAACATCCGGTGGACAGTAGCAGACAGAGTTTCACATGAGGTGTTATTAATTGGCAAATAATGTTAATATTACGAAGGTAAACGTTAGATGAGCAGGTTACATTTGTAAGTGTCCTAACAACACGCTACATGACTAGATTTGCAGTGATTAGCAATTTGGCTGTTTGCAGCAGATGAAACACGACAGAAATTTAAATGCAGCTATTCAGAAGCACAGAATACTGCACTCTCAACAAAATGGTAAGGTTTATAATATATTAAGTATATCTTAGACCTCTTAAACATTATTAAATGTAGATCCTGAATCACTGATACTGTATGTGTCACAGTTCTAAAGTTCAATTTTAAACGGTTTATTTTATTTTCAAGATCTGAGGTGAACTATTTGTTGCTGCTTTCAGTAGTATGACATGGCATTATTAGCATTTAAGGGTATTTTCACACCAGTGGATCGATTATTTTGTTCCGAAACAGGGATTAAAATTGTTACATTGTTTGCTTTCACACGGCATAGTTTCTAAACTGACCAAAAGAGCTAAAACAAGTCAGCTCTGCTATCATGCATCCTTATTTTAATTTATGACGATGAGCAACAAGACATTATAAGCGGAAAGCTGTGCAGGGGTGCCGCTAAGGGGGGGAAAGTTAGGAAGATTCTTTAAGGGCCCATACACTCTAGGTGCACACAGAGACCTGCTTTATAATTAATAACAGTTCTATAATGTAATATAAATTAAGAATGTATGTATAAATCACAAGTAAAACAATTTATTAGAAATAAAAAATAAAAATACGGCTTATATCTGCCCCTCATGTCTGTCACTGTCTGTCACTGTCAAATTGCACCCCATTGGTGTTTTGTGTGTTTAGAAATGTAAACTTTTCAGTGAATATTTGATTACTGTTCCTTTTTTTGTACTACATTTACATTTAAACAATAAATCATCTGCTAGCTACAGTCATGGCTGTTCTCTTACTAAATACTGATAAGTAGTGGACAAAATGAATAATAAATGCATAGGTCAGTATAACTACATTGCAGACAAAGAGTTTGGATAGCTAGCTTGGTAGTAGGGGGCCCATTCTCATATTTTTTCATGGGGCCCAAAATTGCTAGCGGCGCCCCTGAAGCTGTGCTTTAATTTTGAATAGTTACATCTGCAGACATTGTCACCAAATATAAATCAGAGTTAAGACTTTCCCATACAGAACCCTTGGCTAGAATTATGCATTATAGGCTTTAGATTATAGAGAGAAATTACAGACAGACCAAGACTGCAGTTCGGTCAGTTTTCCTAACAGATAAACCGCTCTCGTTAATAGTTAACATGCTCTCACTCTTGTATTCGACATGAAACGCACATTTACCGGTAGGAATGACATCCCGCCCTACTCATGATTCTCTCTTCATAAAGCCATATATGCCTATTACATATCCATAACACACTGCGATATGGCCTGGTTCAGATTGTTTTGCTTTCTCACTACAATCGATCCGCTCCAGAGTTCATTTCAATTGAGACCAGCTCATTAGGCGATCTCAGACCGATTGTTTTGGTGTGGATCCAAACGCGATCGCTGGATTCACATATGTATGCCAAACGAACCGTGCTAACTAGGGAAACGCGCCAGGTTCCGACACAAAAGTCTAGGTGTGAAAGCACCTTAATACTGAATAAAGCACATGAGGTGTACCTGAGGTGATCGTTGTCAGTTTATCTTGTTGTTCAGCAGAAAGTAATTGAAGGTGTTTCTAAAATATTGATTTCAGGTGTTGGTTAGGACAAAAAAAATCTGGAGAATATTCCTTCTATCGTGCGCCGTTGCTTTTATTCAGAACATGACTTAATTCAGCCTTTAAGCTCAAAAGTCAGACTAACTTCTGTTGATGTTTTCAATCTGGCAGCCTGCGCTCGCATGTGTTTTGAACCAGGAGTGCAATACCCAGTCCAACCACTTGGTGTCTCACTGCACACTGCACTTTTAAAACAGGCTTGCAATGCTTACACACTCACAGACCTTAAAAATACATGCAAACGATCAGATGTTTGGTAAGTTTGTGTAGTTACCGTAAATGTTTTTTTCATCCGTGGCTCCATGTGAACTATAATCCTGACTCCACATTTCAGATCCTGCAATGTGTCTGTGTCTATTGCAAATGACTTTTAATGAATTCTTCTGTATGCTAATTATTATGTATTAACAGAACGCACCGAGACTAGAGCGAGACTGATGGAGAACGGCTTCAGTAGGGGCGGATGTGAGACGACGGACTCTGTTGTTCAGAGACGCAGCACAGAAGATTATGTGCTCGAAAACGCACCAGACGTGACTCTCGCCTCGCATGAGAAACTCACAGACCCTTCAGATGAAGATGTGGACGTGGTGGAAGTTTCCAGCAGCTTGTCCGAGTCTTTCTCTGTCCTGCCGCTCACAGAGGTGGAGCTCAGCACAGAGGAAGAGGACAGCGATGAAGACCAGGAGATCGACGTCATGAGTGTTGGATCTCATTAAGCGTGTGCTGATTTCTGTTCCTTTTTAATAGCGTTGAGCGTTCTGAATACTCCTGCATCGATGCAGATTTGAACATTCCCTGTGTGTATGTAATTCAACACTGAGTTTGCGGTGTGACTTTGGCAGAAATTCGACTTTTGTGGCTTCAGTTTTTTTAGGCAGAAGAAATCTTTTCAGTTCTGGATGTAGAAGTTGTTTGTTTGCATCAACCTTGTAAATAATGAGAATGCTGTAAATGCACGCTGAGTTTTCTTCTGGTTTTCTGTATTTTGTAGCCATGTTCATAATAATAAAAAGACATGGATCAGGTGTTTGTTGTTCTTGTGCTTCTCTAAAACTCACAATGGAATCGTGTGGAGCAGATAAATAGGCAAATATCAAATCAGGGATTAATTTTGTTTAGAACTTTGACCGTTTTTGGCTGTTCTCTGATTTAAAGGGGACCTACTAAGCAAAAATCACTTTTATGAAGCGTTGAAACCAGGGGCGATTTTAGGATTTTTATTTTAGGGGGGCTCAGCTCCTTATGAGGAGGAAAAAACACACACACACACACACACACACACACACACATATATATATATATATATATATATATATATATATATATATATATTTAATTCATTCTCTATTCGGCTTAGTCCCTTTATTAATCTGGGGTCACCACAGCCGAATGAACCGCCAACTTAACCAGCATTTGTTTTACGCAGCGTTGTTTCACACACATACACTACGGACAATTTAGCTTACCCAATTCACCTGTACCACATGTCTTTGGACTGTGGGGGAAACCGGAGCACCCGGAGGAAACCCACGCGAACACGGGGAGAACATGCAAACTCCACACAGAAATGCCAACTGACCCAGCCGAGGCTCGAACCAGCGACCTTCTTGCTGTGAGGTGACAGCACTACCTACTGCGCCACCGTGTCGCCATATATATATTTATGTATATATAATTTTTTATTTATTCATTTATTTATTTTCTCCTCATAAGGAGCTGAGCCCCCCTAAAATAAAAATCCTAAAATCGCCCCTGGTTTAAATATATAATATTTATAATGTATAACCCCAATGTATTTAAAAGTAATAATTTAATAATACTCTTAACAATGTTTGACTAATATTGTATGATAAACTATCAGTATTTCACTATATTGTATAGACGTGCATAGTCATTTGAGTTCTGAATGTAATCCAAATAGGCTCAACAAACCTGTTTACTGTAGTAGAAGCCACTTTAAATGTTGAAGTACAATTTTTGTTTCCATGTATTTAATAAATAAAACTGCCACTTTTCTAATTAAATGGCACACATATAAATATATTTAACTAATTCACATATTACACGAACTGAACCATAATATTAAAATAGGAAATATTTTTAATACAAGACATGTTTCTATCTCTGTCAGTGACTCTGACTCTGAGTACATTTACTAAGTGGTCACTGTGTTTAGATCTTTCTGTGTATGACTGTAGTGTAGATAATGCCACATGGACTGTAATGTGTTTTATAATGGTAGGTAATAATGGTATAATAGTAAAATGTTCGTCAAGAGTCATATTTTCACTGGAGGAAACAGCTGTGATTATAAGGTGAGCACTGAGGAAACAGTAGGCTATATTGAAAACCTGATTGTTCCTATATGACATTGGGGTACAAGTGATACAAGTGTATCCATAGCAAAGAACTGCATATTTTATAACAATTTATGGATAAACACACACCTTGTTCTCTCGCTGTTCACCGCTGTGGTTTAATGATCAAATGAAAAACGAAAGTCGGGGAAGAGCTGAATTCTGCCGCCGTCTTCATGTCAAATTTGAAGGAGACAGAGATGATAATCTGGTCTACAGTTTATGAGCTAATCGGAGAAGTTTTAGGTGGGCTGAGTAGAAATATACAGCCTCCCCTAAAATAGGCTTAGCGACGCCCATTGTTTAAACACACTTGTGTTGCAGCAGTGTGTGAATATAGCCAGCCTCTAATAGCAAAAAAGTATTAATTGTGTTATCATTTAAAACAGTCTGCAGAAACACTTTGATTGACATTCTCCGTTTGTACGTGTCATCATAGGTGAAAAACCTGGCTCACTAGTGACCATCTCTCCCTCATTAGCCCTTAGTGAGAAGCAGCCGTCTGCTATTATGCTGCGTTCATACCAGACGCGGATAAAGCGTCAAGCGTGAGTGATTTACATGTTAAGTCAATGCAAAGATGCAGATAGACATCCTGCTGTGCGGCACGAATGATGCCGCGGTCACACGAGAGTTTTAGCTTGCGAAATACTGTCGTTTGGCACTGCAAAAGGGGCAGAATTAGATGATTAGACTTTTAAAAAGCAAGCGATTGCTCCATATAAAAAAAAAATTCTGTCCAGAGAGGTCATGTTTTGATCCTTGATTGGTCTCGTACAGTCATATGATGCGATTTCGCAGGTCAGTAGTCACTAAGCTTGAACTTTCCTAAGCAGCGAACTGTGAAACTTGCCGCACGACCTTACGTTTCCAGTGTGACGCATTTGTGTGTGTGTATGAATAGAACTCTATGGGGAGAAAAGTGCAGTGTGAACGCAGCTTTACGCGATTTGTGCGAATGAAGTGGCGCGAGTTGAACTTTTTGAGTGATCTCTGAACTTGGAATATCTGAACTTCAGCGGACATTCACGCCGCATTTACCAATCAGGAGCTTTCTCTTGTAGGGGTGTGATTATAATGTAGCGCCTGCTGTTGGTGTCTTGGGGGAAATCCTCTTACCGAAACCGGACAACAGTTCATCAAACTGGGCTTGGCTCAGTCGGAAGCACCGCTCAGGAGTTGATGAGCTCACAGAGCTGGGTGCACCTCTGATCTAGTGACGCGACTCCAAACGAATCTACGCTGTTTGTAGCCTTCTTAAAGCACATAAACAGCTATTCTCTCAATAAAATCCGTTAGCGATAGCAGCAAAGTTAGAGTCCCTGGGCATGCAGAAACCGTGAATCCACGTCTATTGTGAAGTGAATTTGATGCACGAATGAAGCAATTAAACTCAAAATTTTCACGAGTCTATTTTTCACACCAATAGTGCGCCACAGTGGCATACTGGGTAGCACGATCACCTCACAGCAAGAACAGGGCTCGAAATTAACCTTTTTGCTTGGTAGCACTGGTGCTCCTAACTTTAAAAATGTAGGCGCACCAGACAAAATTTAGTCGCACCCACCAATTATGAACACCATTGCTAAGTTTTATATAAACAGATTTATTGCATTTGAAATCAACACTAATCAAAACTAACAAGCAAAAAAAAATATATATATATATATATATATATATATATATATATATATGCTTGCGTGAGGAAAATATGTCTCAACGAAATCCCGTTATCACTAGAAAATACATTTTTATAACATAATTGAGTGACCAAAAGATACATGGGCGGACCGCTCACCGGCCCTGCACGCTCTACTTGACATAAATGAATCTGTTAATGTGCTGTGTTCTCACGGGTGATGTCTGATATTGCACAGTTGCTTTGGATATATACATTATTATTTGTATACGTAATTTTAATAGCAATACCGGTCTCTTTATGAGCTGCAATATTAGTTTAATCTTAGTCCATGCAAGCCCTTTTGCGATGGTGTACGTGGTGTTAACTTTTACTTATGGCTGCACAGCTGACAGCATCTAGCGATTAAATGAAGGATTCAACAGAACATCTCGTGCTTAAAATGTGTAGATGTGGCAGACAGTTACCTGAAAATTCCGTTCCACAGACTTTACAGTGAATGCTTTAGTTATTTTCATAGCAAACTTGAAGCCAATGGACAAATGTAGATTGTGGATTAACATTCACCGCAATATCAGTAATTAGATGTGCCATTATTTGTTGCTTTAGGTGTTTTCTAAAACAAAATCTGATGGTGTTGTTGTCATTCTCATCTTCAGCGCTTTACATGCTCGCGGTTGTAGCTCTCCTGTCATCTGAAGGCAGAAGGCGTTGACTAAGTGATTGACAGCTGATTTTAACCAATCCATTCGCAATCAGTTCTAGTGCAGTGGGCCAATAAAAAGAGCGCGAAGGCGGGGCAAGCATTGCAGTCTTTGTTTACTGCAGCAAGTTGACATGACAACAGTTTTAAACAGTTCTTGAGCGCTGCCTTTCAAGTGCAAAGATGCGTTCTGCGTGAATGTGTCCTAAATCTGCGCATGCGGGGAACATTTTGCAGTGAAAACCAGTCGCACGCAACAATTTTATGAACTCACACAAATGCTCCCAAATATATTTTGAGGTTGCATAGATTCAATTTCAGGCGCATATGCGACCAAAACGGTCGCAATTTCGAGCCCTGAAGAAGGTCACTAGTTCGAGCCCCGGCTGGGTGCATGGATTTCCTCCGGGTGCTCCGGTTTCCCCCCACAGTCCAAAGACGTGGTATAGGTGAAATGGGTAGGCTAAATTGTCCGTAGTGTATGAGTGTGCATGGATGTTTCCCAGAGATGGGTTGCAGCTTGAAGGGCTGTACTTCACAGAGATAACATGAGTCCTGTTTTGAATCTGCCACTATGCTGACACACAGGCATTTGTAGCTCCGCCCTCTTTTGAAAAGAGCACAATCTCATTTCAATTTAAAGCGACAGTCACCAATTTGTATCAAAGCCTAAAAAGTGAGGTTTTAAATATTCATAAAACATTAAGTGTGTGGTATTTTGAGCTGAAACATCACATACACAATCAAGGGCTATCAAAGACTTATTTTACATCTTTGTTAAAAGGGGTGTAATCTGCAACTAATTCTCATTAGATTATAAGTAGACTGTTAGGTTGGGGTTGGGATTACGGTTAGTGTAAGTTGACATGTACTTGCAAAGTTTCTTATAGTCAGTTAAATGTGTGTTGAATGTCAGTATCAACAGATATTGAGTAGACAGTCTACTAATACTCAAATGGACCATCAAAATAAAGTGTTAGCTTAATATTTAATATATATTATTTTAATAATTGAATAGCTATATATTATTTTAGTTTTTTATTAGTTTGAATTAGTTTATTTTCTTATTCTTTTTATAATTAAGGAGTTTATTTGCAATTTTGAGTTTATTTTTAAATAAGTCTATATATTTTCCAGTAACTATAATTGTATTTTTGTACTTGATATTTAATTACATTTTTAACTTTTTATGATTTTATATGCTCAATTTTTAGTTATTTTTTAAATAAGTCTACATATTTTCCTATTAATAGTATATTTTAAACTTGATATTTAATACAAAAAAGTATTTATGATTTTATATGCTCAATTTTAAGTATTTTTTAAAAATAAGTCTATTTATATTCCTATTACTATAATTGTATTTTTTTTAAACTTGATATTTAATTAAATTTGTAATTTTTAATGATTTTATATGCTCAATTTTGAGGTTTACTTTTTAAATGAGTCGATATATTTTTCTATTATATGATTCAACTTTTCAGTTTTTATTATTTTGGATTAGTTTATGTTTCCCATTCGTATGGTTTTATTGTGTTCTGCTCAATGTTGTTGTTTTTTTGTTAAATGAGTCTTTGAAAAGAGCACAATCTCATTTAAATTTAAAGCGACAGTGACCAAAACGACACAATTTGGATCAAAGCCTAAAAAGTGAGGTTTTGAATATATTTATAAAACATTAAGTGTGGGGTATTTTGAGCTGAAACATCACACACACTCAAGGGCTATCAAAGACTTATTTTACATCTTGTTAAAAGGGGTGTAATCAGCAACTAATTTTCGTTAGATTATGAGTAGACTGTTAGGTTGGGGTTAGAGTTGGGGGTAGGGGTAGGCTTAGTGTAAGTTGACATGTACTTGCAAAGTCGGGCTCAAGCTCAAGTCTTCTTGGTTAACATGGGAGAGGCGGGCTTCATGACTTGTACTGCAGACAGCCCCCAGGGGGCGATCTAAGATCAAAAAGATTTAGATATAACTTTTTTGGAAGTCATCTAAAAAAACGGAGAAAAACACAGGCAGTTGATTGGCATTTAATGCACGGCATCAAAATTCCTTTTTTTCCCTCTTTTTTATTAACAAGAACCAGCATGTACAGTTTTCTTATACAACAAAATCATTTACATATCTTAACAAAAAAAAGAATAAATGAGAAAAAAATAGTAATAAGAGAAAGGAGAGGGTACATAATTATCAAATACATACAAATATATTATTACGCACATTTTCCCAATCTTGGATATTACCAGCTCAACAAAGGCTGTACTTTCTTCGTCAGCTGAGGAAGTTCAACCTCCTAAAGGAGCTTCTGAAACAGTTCTACACCTCCATCATTGAATCAGTCCTCTGCACATCAATAACTGTGTGGTTTTAGCTCAGCTACCAAATCTGACCTTCGAAGATTACGTTGAATAGTTCAGACTGCTGAGCGAATCATTGGTACAACCCTCCCTACTCTCCAAGAACTGTACTTATCCAGAGCGAGCAGGAGGGCTGCTAAAATGTTAAAAGAGGAGCATATATTAATTGTTTTAATTGCTTTTCTATTTTTAGACTTTGAGATCACTTTTAAATATGTTTGAATCTCTTTTTCTAGCACCATGAAGAGAGGTTAGCTTTTGGCAAAATTGGATTTATGTATGTGAAATTTACATAATAATAAAATAAAGTTTATAATAAAACCTAAATCTTCATAAAATCTTTAAAACATCTTTTAAAGAGCGATCCTTCACATAATAACCCAAAATCACATGTTTATAAGATAAGGAAAATGATTTTAAAATATTATGAGTAATAAAAGCTTCAACAATAATCCAAACAAGTCGGGTATATTGGCAAGACCAAAATAAATGTGAAATAGTTTCATTAAAGCTTTCACAAAAAGCGCATTTTAACTCGATATCGATTTTAAATTTATGTAGAAATATTTTTGTTGGATAAACTCTATTAAGTACTTTAAAAGATATTTCTTTATTCTTTTTTTTTATTAACATTTTCAATTTACAAAACTCAAATGCGGAACAAACACGGCATATAACAATATATACACACTTTTCAATCCCATTTACATTATACAGTGCATACAACCATTTTAACATCAAAAGAAAGGGAAAAAATGTTTTAAAAAATGTTAGGGGGGTTACACACACAAAAAAAACATAATAACAATTACATTAAAAATGAAAATTTGAACAGTTTTAAAAGGAAAGAGACTCAGCCATAGTTTTGTATAGTTCCTCTGTAGCCTTATTTTCTTTGGATATTACTTTTAAAGACTCTAAATATGTTTTACATTCATTTTTAAAGCAATTAATCAAGGGTTTACTGTTATTCCATTTACTTTTGTGTATGTAATATTTACCATAATGATAATAATGTTAACCATTAATGAAATTTTCTTGGGAAAACAATCTACATAAACCAAAACCTTCAGCAAATTTAGGGAAGGAATGTCAGTATCTATATTGTTACTTGGCCAACTGCAAAGATCCTGCCAAAACTTTGGCACAAGAGAAAAATAAATGTTCAATGGTTTCAGGCTCTACTAAACAAACAACACAAGGGTCCACCTTAAATCTGTTTTTTTTTCCGTAAAATTTCTGCTGCTGTATATGTATTATTGATTATTCTAAATTGCATATCTTTCATTTTCGGTAAAATTGGCCATTTACGATATTTACAAAAATCTTTTTTAAATAAACTTTTTTCAAATGGTTTCAGTCTTGATGGTGTATTAAAATCTACAAATAATTACCTTTTTAAAATATGCCCAATTTATTATTTTTATTATTTTTATTTTTTTTATTATGCTTTAAACTACACATACATGACAATATAGTAATCAAAATAATGCCAGGGATATCAAACACAAATAATAACAATAGCACAAAAATAAAATAAAAATAAATAATAATAAAAAATAGAAATAAAACAAACATAACAATCAAGAGTATAAATAATAATTAGCAATAATAACTAAAAAATTTACAATTACATACAAGCAGGACCTTTTCATTAATCAAAATTTTTGAAACTGGAGCACAATTGGACAGTTTTGATGGCCTTTCTATTAGCACTATGCTGAATAGTACAAAAGTAATTTTTCAGTTCCTTATAAAATACAGCAAAACAGGGTTTTTTATTGGAAAATTGACACTTATGAATATAAAACTTAATTTACAAAATAAATAGGTTAATAACAAAAACTTCGTTGCTCAAATTATCATAATTAAAAGATCCGAAAATTACATTTTTGAAATGCAATTTAAAATTAAAGAGTACCTTTTTTTGATAAAGACAGAAGCATCATACCAAAGCTTTTTAACATAACCACAGTGCCAAAAGATGTGGGGTACAGTTTCCAAACACGAAGAACAAAAAGAGCAATTTATATCAATATCCTTTTTAAATTTACTCAGGAAATGTTTAACCGGATAGAATTTATGAATTAGTTTAAAAGATATTTCTTTTTATCTTATTTGTAATAAAAAATTTGTGAGGTAATGACCAAATACTTTCCCATTTAGGAATTCTTACAAAATTATTCCAATAAGTAATAGAGCTAGGTTTGGAGACAACTTGGTTTAAAAAAAGAGAGCGAATATATTTTTAGACTGTGAGAAACAAATTTTACCACACATTGTATCAAGTAGACTAATTATGGGATATGCCCAATTTCTTTAGCCTTATTTGTAATAAAAAAAATTGTCGAAATTCCTTCATGTGCTCTGAAATATCGCGAGATTTGTGTAATCCAGAGGTCGCGAGGTCGACTGGCTCAGCTGACCAACCTCTCGTGCATTACTCCGGAGAGAAGCGCGTGCGCCCCGAGCGGTGAAAATACACCTAATTTTTTTACCTTCTCACAAAACCCAACATTCAACAGTTAAACACAGGTATTGACACATTTCCTATCCTATTTTGACTATGTTAGTGTGCGCATAATTTGCTGTTATTTCAGACCTGTCGGTGGTTTTAGTCAAAAGCTGTGTGAGGAGTTAGCATGTCGGCATGTCCTAGCATGCTAACTCATCCCTGTCTTCTAGATTGTTCCAACATATTTCAGCTGAAATTAATAGTCAATTTTCATAACTACGTAATGCTCCATACTTATGATGTTAATTAAGTATTTTTATAATCGTTTGACAACTATTTAGTATTATTTAGACAAATCTTTTATTTGCTACCGGCTGATTTGTTAGTTGTCAGTTTAACTGCTGACTAGTCAAGTGTAGCTCTGCTCTGTCTGCATAATATGGAGGCATTTCTTATTAATTTGTGGTAATGCCAATGTGTTAAATAATACAATTATGTTCCGTTCTTCAACATATTGATGTAATAAAGCTTAATATTCAAATAAACATAAATAAATCAAGCAATGAGTCAGTATAAGCTAATGTGCTTCTAGCTTGAGTCTTTTCCACCTCCCCCTCCACCTGACAAACTGCACACAAAGACTAACTGTCTAGAACTGTTTCAGGGAAGATTAACTCGGGCTGTTTTATCTTTCTACTTCATTCCTAGAGTTAATAAGAAACTTTGCTTCAACCTTCTGTGTATTTTTGTGAAGAAATAGAGCCCTGTAATAGCTGAGAGATGGCAGACACAGAGCAAAGGAGTCCACCTCCTCCTCCTCCTCCTCAGATGGGAGCTGCAGTAAGTGCTGTGACTTTTTACCTGCATTTTTTTCTTATTTTTAAACAGTGATCCCAAAATAAATGTACTACACTCACTTATGGAGGCGAAGTTGGTTTATAATTCACAAATTCTGACTTTCTCTTTCATTTCAATACGTTTTATGGTCTTTCCACATAGTAGTAATACAATTGTCTTTAGACTGAGGCTCACACACAACAGCAAGACATAAATACACTTACTGAATTATTTTAAGTTCTTTAAAAAAATAATAATAATAAAGCAATGGCAGTGGGTATAAATGTCGTAGTGTATCTTGTTTTGCTAAAGGGACTTCATGCCGTCTGCCAGGCTGAAGTATGTTAAAGGAACCATGTAAAGGATGGGAAGAGTCTTCCACAATAGTGGAGGTGTTTCTTTTCTCTGCTGAGGTTTTTGTCTCTCACCAATTATTTTACTCGCTACATTTACTGATCTTAAAAGTTTATTTTTGCTTTTAACAGAGAGGGAGTTAAACCAGGCTACAATCTTAAAAGTAAGGGCTGATTTAGTCAACAATTTATATACAACAGTCAAAGGCTGTGTCCAAAATACTACTCAGTAGGTACTGCATTTGAGTTTAAACATACTTCTCGGCTGTTAGAAAAGTGCATTATATACAGTATGAATACGAGTATATGAGTGGAACTCGGACATACTACATTTGACATTTTTCATCATCATGTGACTAGGGCTGTGCAATCTGTTGCAAAAAAAAAAAAATCATGATTTAAGCACATGCAATTTCTAAACCGCATAAGGCTGCAGTTTTATCCATTCATTTATTTACATTTTTATTCAGAATACGTTCTTGTGCGCATGATTTTAATATGTTAACCAACCAGAGCTGATGCAGCACACCAGGCAATTACAGCTAAGCTGAGCGGGAAAAAGATGTTAACCAATCACAGCTCACTCCGCGCACAACGAAGTTGAGCGGGAGAACCGAATAGGCGCTTTTGATTTATGTTAGTTTTTATTTATTGTTATGATTGGAATTGAGGTTAGTTCATCTTTATTTTTTCATGTCTGTTTTTCAGACAATTTATTACAGTTTTTGTTTATCAAGCAGTCAGTACTACAGTGTACAGTGTGTTTTAAACTAGAGTTGAGGTTAATCTTAATTTTATGTTGTCTGTTTTACTACAATTTTGTTTATCAAACCTAATGTGGTTTCATTGTGAAATGTTTTGTTTTGCACTTCTTGTGCACTGAATACACTACATACATGTATGTAACTTGTTTGAAAAATAAATAAATAAAATCGCAATCATAATATTTGTTCAAAAAGTCGCAGTATGATTATTTTGTCTATATTGCACTGCCCTTCACGTGACCTACCTGCATCAGTTGCCTCGCTTCACTTGCGTTCATGAATTCTCTTGTTGGGCAGCGTACATCGGATGCACACTTGAGAATTTCGCCGGAAGTAGTAGGTCATCCGGGTACTCTTGCGTCTGACATACTACTCGGCTCGCTTACTGTTTGTACTGTACTACATAGTATGGAAGTATGTGTTTTCGGACGCAGCCAAAATGTCCTTCTCAGTATCAAAACTTTGCAGTTTCCTCAACAAACTCAATCACTGCTGAACCTTTTTTAAAAAAATTTCTGAATGTTTATCAAAAGAGAACTGAAAGTCAGTTTCCACACCTAAATATTTAAAAGAACTCACCTGTTCAACTTTCTTCCCATTAATTAACAAAGGTTCACAAAATGTTCATATTTTGTTTGTCCCACAACACAAATGTGAATAATTATACAATAACTGAGTATCCTTTACACATCCCACCAATGCCATATCATTAGCATATTTGAATTTGTTAAATTTTCATTGTCTCAGTTTTTATCATTCATTCATTCATTTTCTTTTCGGCTTAGTCCCTTTATTAATCCGGGGTCGCCACAGCGGATTGAACCGCCAACTTATCCAGCATTTGTTTTATGCAGCGGATGCCCTTCCAGCCACAACCCATCTCTGGGAAACACATCCATACATTCTCATTCACACACATACACTATGGACAATTTAGCTTACCCAATTCACCTGTACCGCATGTCTTTGGACTGTGGGGGAAACCGGAGCACCCGGAGGAAACCCACGCAACCACGGGGAGAACATGCAAACTCCACACAGAAATGCCAACTGGACTAGCCAGGGATCGAACCAGCGACCTTCTTGCTGTGAGGCGAACGTGCTACTCACTACGCCACCGTGGCGCCCAGTTTTTATCAATTAAGACAAAATAAATTATTAATAATATAATTTCATAAAAATATTCTTTCCAAATGCTAAACAGTGAAATTGTATGAGCAGCCATTGACTGTAATACAACATCGTTTAAAGTCAAATAAATAGTGCTAATGTTGTTTTGCAGTCGTACTTGCATGTGATTTCAGACGCAGTATTCAAAGTATCAAGATAAACAATATAGGGAGCGTGTCACAAGTTGTCTCTGAATGAAAGTGCGAATATAAACCAACTTCACCTCAATCACACACTTATGTACTGAAGCACATATTCACGTGTAAGGGTAAGTTATTAGCTTTGCTGTGAATTTGGTTTCTTTTTCCAAATATTTCCCAAGTGATGTTTATTGTAGTATCACAGTTTTCTATAATGTGTTTTTTCTTCTGGAGAAAGTCTTATTTATTTTAGTTTGGTTAGAATAAATGTAGTTAAATGTCTATTGTGTTTAAAATGTGCTGGAAAAACTCGATTAAATGGCATTTGGGAAATATTTTTAAATGAATTAATTTCACTGGAGGGCTATTAATTTTGACTTTTATCAATTTTATTAATGATTTTTACATGTTGAATTGGATTATTTTATTGTAACCGTGGCTCTTTGTCGTGTCTGTGTTACAGCAATTTCTCTTGAGTAATAAGCTGGAAACGGCTATGTGGCTTTCACGGCTTTTCACCGTCTACTGCTCCATCATGTTTATTCTGCCTCTGCTTGGGTGAGTCATGTTCTCTTAAAAGGCAATTTGATTGATTGATTGATTGATTTTTATTTGACAATTTTGACAAAATATACAAACAAGTCCAGTTAGACTAATTCATGCATATTTTTTAATCTGTCGAGGATAAAATATACAAAAAAGCCACAAGCTTATTTCCGTTGTGGTCCTCGATATTCTTAAAAAATTGACGAGCAAATCATAAATGAAGTGCAAACATCATCAGCTCAACAACTCAACACAAAAAAAACCTCAACTTTAATTGTAAAACAACCATTTTTTAATTTCCCTTCTAAAAACGCTCTCAACTTGAATCTCTTTAAAACTCCCAGGCAAAACATTCCAAGCAACAGAGCTGGTACACCAAAAATAATTTCTACCTAATTCACTCTTAAATCTACAGGGATAAATACCCCTGCTACTCGCTTTTGTAGAATGACAGTGTACCTCACTAACTAAAACATAATAATTAAGGAAATATTTAGGTACCATTTTCTTTAAAATTTTAAACACCATCACTAATTTCAAAAAAGTGACCCTTTTTTAAAAAAAAAAAACTTTAAAAAAATTACTTTTACTATAATGTTCATTATTTAAATGTGTCAGTGGAGGAACTTTCATAACAGTTCTACACAACTTATTTTGGGCTGTCTGCAATTTATTTATTTTTTTCATTTTTTTTTTAGAACTACCGCTGTACCAAAAAGCGGCAGCATAGTCATAATATGGCTGCACTAATGCACTAGCTAATATTTTTAAAGTGTGGGTTTCTAAGAGCTCTGCCTGTCTAGCTTAAAACTTAATTTTAGACTTTAACTTTAACTTTTAAATGAACTACAACAGCCATCTTCTCACCTGTCAAATTACTATCTAAAATGCACCCTAAATATTTAACTTCATGTTTTGGTGTAATCATTTGATGTCCTACTTTTACCTCTGACCTGACACATTTTCTCAGTTTCGCAGCTGAACCGAATAAAATAAATTCTGTTTTACCCAAATGTAAGGACAATTTATTAAAACAAAACTATTTAGAGACTTCCTCAATTTGTTTACTTTATTTCATTTTCAATAAATTCCATCCTTTCATGAGACACAATTATTGCTGCATCATCCGCATATAATAAAAGCTTTTTAGAACAAGCCATTTTCAAATTATTGATATATATTTAAAAAAATTCACGGCCACCTTAACAAATTAATTAATTCATAAAAGGAGAAGAAAACAAACTGTGGCATCATAACAGAATGTGGAGAAATATATTTAGGTTACTGTGGCCACGCTCATCTGATGGTAACAATTCAGTCTTTACAATCTTTATTAATAGTTTATATATTTTTTAACCACCTGGAAAGAAATATTTATTTAGAAACATTGGACTCTACATAAAAGGTGATATCTGAAATATATAAAAGAGAAAAATAACTGTTCTTTTCCGCTGTGCAGGCCTCAAGCAGCTGCTAACTTCTATCAGAGGGCGCTGCTGGCGAATGCCCTGACCAGCGCTCTGCGTTTGCACCAGAGACTCCCTCACTTTCAGCTGAGCAGAGCCTTCCTGGCCCAGGCTTTACAGGAGGACAGCTGCCACTATCTGCTCTACTCCCTCATCCTAGTCAACTCCTACCCCATCACAAGTATCCTTTATCAAAGAGCCATCGCTCTGTGAGAAAATTCTCCGGGTTCCTGCAGGTCATGCATTTTTAAAAGGACAATTCCAGTCATTAAAAAAAATATTTGTTTTGTAAGAGTTATGGAATATCAGGGATTTTTGTTTATTGCTTTTAAATGTATTTTACGTTCCTCAATATGTTTTTTTTTCTACCATATTTTTTTTACATGATGCTGTTTTGACATCTCTTATGATTAGGCTATTTTTAACTCAATTTTATACATTTCACACTCGTGCAGTATGTTTTTTTAAAATTCAAACCTCTTTAAAAGTTTAAGACACCCTGGAGAACTTTTTTTGAGATTTCAACAGATTTGTGCGTGTTGAGCATCAGTTAAGATGATGTTAGGCACCTGTGATGACACATCGGTTTCTCATTATTATTCATAGCAGAGTTTTCTTATCCTATGAGAAGACCCTGCTTCTTAATTATTCATGAGAGCACGTGCTTTCCGAAGGCAAGGCAGACCTGCCAAGCTGTGAGACCCAATGACTGGTGATCACGTCTGCGCACATCACAAGGTTGTGTGTTCGTTTTCAAAATCTATGGGGTTTGTTGCATGTTTTTTTCTGCAATGCTGTCAGGGCCGATACAGCAAAGCTGTTGGTTTGCAGCAAGCATTTTTGTCTTGAGAGCTGTAAGAGAATTGTAGAATGGCGGACTTTGTCTTCTATCAGTTCAGTTTGCTACCATTCAGACACATCGCCTCTATCCGTGCTGCTGTGTTTGCCATATGTTTAAAATCCTCCAGATTACCCACAGGGCTAATGGTTGAGATAGACAGGGCAAGAGATCTGCTGCACTGCTATCCACTGTTTCTGCATTCAGACCCGGGGATTGAGGAGGAGAGAAGTCCCCCTCATTTATAGTGTTTATATAAACACGATTATCTTTATAATGATATAACAAATTGTGGTTATGTGTATATGAAATTACGAATAACAAATGCAGCAGGACATTAAATTGCTGTTTATTCCTTTGCATTTTAACTCTGTAAACTATAAAATCATGGCTCTCCTCACGGTTTGTGTCTCATTTTGTGAGCCAACTGACAACAGTTGTTCGCTCCTCTTTTTCCTGTGCTCTGCCGACCAAGGAGCCGGCCTGCTCTGCAGGCTACTTGCCTCACACCTATCTCTTAGCATTTTTTTGAAAAATTTCTGAGGTAGACTTAACCAGAAAGACGGGGGTTTCATGGCCCTTTAAAGACTAGGTGTTTAAAAATTTGATGACAGAATAGCTAAATAAATTTTGTAAAACTACTATCAAGCTATTAAACATGGGAGAGAGAGCACTTCACAGCCCAAAAACAGCAAGTGCAAGGTCTCTGCGGGTTTCAACAGGTCAAATTTTAGATTTTTAAGATCATTATGAATGAAATTTTAGACTTGTACAAGGCTGAATACTAAAGATTTTTTCTTAATGGCTCGTTTGATCTAGCAGAAAAAGACTTACTTGCCCAGTCAAAAAAAATTATTGATGAAATATGTAGAATTAGAAATTAGCTATTTTTTTGCCACATATTATAAATAACGTGTCAAATAAACATTTAGTTGTATGCACACTCATTTTTTTTCAACGTAACTTTTCTTTAAAAAAAAAAAAAAAACTGTAATAAACTAAATGTATACATAAGTCTGTTCAGATCAGTGTTCTCACCCTATGTGGTCTATAAATACACTGAGAACGTATAAACAAATGTTATTGTAAAGAAGATAGCTAAATCATATTGGTTATAAAGTTAATAAATTAGCTATTATAATATTAGTTATAAATAGAATTTAGTCAAAAGCTTTAATGAGATGTATTGGATGGGTGTTGGTCAGATTGGAGGACAACACAATATTTCAGTGAATGTAAGAATTGTTAAGGCCTAAAATTTGTTTTTGAAGACTTTTTAAGACCCTGTGGACACCCTGATCTGTACACCCTGATGTAAATAATGTTAATTTAAATACATTTTAATGTTGTATTATAAATATATAAGCAGTGAAAGTCAGGGAAAACTCAGGGGATTTTATATTTAGCTTAAAGTGGACGCCATGAATATTTGTCTGTCTTGTATTTTATGGTATGATGTTGTCTTACTCATCCTTGACTTTCGATCTCAGTGAGCATCTTTCCCGTGTTCCTGTTTTCACTTCTCCACGCCACTACGTACACTAAAAAAGTCCTTGATGTAAGTTTATCCCCGTCTTATTTATTTTCTGTTTTTGCCAAAATGAATTTGGCGTAAGACCAACATATATGTTGTGTTTGCTTCAGACCATGGGCCCAAACAGCCTTATGTTTGTGAGGAAATTTTTAAACAAGCTCACCTCCAATCAGCAGAACATCCTAAAGTTTATTGCTTGCAACGAGATCTTCTTGATGCCTGCCACTGTCTTCATGCTGTTCAGGTGAGAGGGTTTTGCAGTATTTCTTTTGTCAGGTTAATGTCTCAGAAGCTTTGAAATAATGGTTATTTATGGTTGGATGAGATGATGATTTTTTGGTTTTGTGGTTGACAGTGGACAGGGAAGTCTGCTTCAGCCCTTCATCTACTATCGGTTCCTCACCCTGCGCTACTCTTCAAGACGCAACCCTTACTGCCGGTAGGAGTCTTTTATATTTGATGTACACACAGATTAGTGTTAGACGTACACATGCGCACTTCACCCAAAATATCGGTAAATATGGTGGTTGTCATTTCCATGAAAAAGTAGAAATATTAGCAGTGGTTAATCCTTAGATACTGAACCAAATTAACCCATGAGGCAGAGCAGTTTCTCTAGACCAGAGATGCCCAAACTAGGGCCCGCGGGCTAAAGTTGGCCCAGGGTAACCTTTATACCTTTATAAGAGCCCCTATTATACATTAAAAAGGGTCATGTTTTGGTTTTGGGGTGTCCAACAGCAGGTTAATATTTATGCATGGTCAAAAAACACTTTCATTGTCTTATAATTTGCATATATTTTTACCTCATTATCCCAGCGACTCGTATATTAATCGTTCAGCGATTCATTTGTTCCAAAACCCCTCCTTAGCGCGATGTTAAACTGCGCTGATTGTACCGAAGACCCAGTCTGTTGTGATTGGTGGACATCATTTAGCGCGAGAGAATGCCCACCACGGCTTATCAATATTGAAGTATACATAGTGTGTGCGTGAGCATATCTGCCAATACTCGTTTTTCCTGGGAGTCGCCCGTATTTCAAACACCTCACCCCCGAAACTAACCCCCCGGTCTCCCAGCATATCACTCTATTCTTAACCATAAGTAAAAACAGTGACACACATGCAGTATTAATTCACACAGCGGCAAAAGCTGAACCATTATGAAACAGGACCGCTGTATATATGGTTTGCTAAGGCCCCGTTTACACTAGTGCGTTTCAGTTTTAAAACAGTGTTTCAGCATGAAAACGATCCGCGTCCACACTAGCGTTTCACCCAGCGTTTCTGAACATATCTCTGTACACACTACTCCACCAAAAACGTATATCACATGACCATTCGTGCACTCTGGGCATGCGCGTTTAAGTATAAACAGGAAGCATGTGTCTCGCTGGTTCTTCCCAGTGTAACCCAAAACCGGCATTTTAAAAAGGGCTTACGCCGCTTGAAATGGGAGCGATTAGCGAGTGCTCGAACAATAGCTTGCCTCTTGCGAATATATGCAGCTGTTGTAGTAAAAAAGGCAGAGTTTAACTGCACAAAGGCACCTAAAACGGACAATAGTGCAAACAACGCTCCCATTTCTGTGTCCAGCAGCCTCGCCTCCGTTTTCAGACGTCTCCATTTCCCCCCATCCACACTGAGACGGAGCAGCAGCGTTTTAGAATGAAAACAGCCTCTCCAGTGTTTCCAAAACGCTCCGTTTTTGGGGCTCGAAAACTGTAGTGTGGACGGATGGCGTAACCATAGCAAAACTTATGTGTTTTAAAACGAAAACGCATTAGTGTAAACAGAGCCTTAGGCCTTATGTCTTTACCACATTTCCTCCAGCACTGTCCTTCTCCCGTGTTGGCGTGCATGTCATCTTGGGGGTTATAAAGTATCTGGGAAGATTCCTCCAGCAGAAATCTCACCACATACCAGAGCTGGAAGAAGTGGCCTGTACAGAGCAGATGTTCAACCAATCTCCTCTGAGATTACTAGGTGGGATTCTGTCTCCCATTTTAGGCCCCGTTTACACTAGTGCGTTTTCGTTTTAAAACGCATAAGTTTTGCTACGGTTACGCCATCCACACCACGCCAAAGTTTTCTAACCGCGAAAACGGAGTGTTTTGGAAACGCTGGAGAGGCCGTTTTCATTCTAAAATGCTGCTGCTGCGTCTCAGTGTGGATGGGGGAAACCGGACACATCTGAAAACAGAGGCGTGGCTGCTGAGATTGGCTACGTGATTGGGTCTTTGGGTCATTGCGTATCCTTCCCTTATTTGTCAAGCGCACATGACTATAAGTCCACCGGAAGACCAGCCTTCACTGTAAACACTGTATTTTCGATAGCCATGGATGTTTATATTCATTTACTTTAAGTAACAACTCGACCTCATCGTCTGTCCACAAAAAGACCTCTCTTGCTTTCTTTGCCATCGCGTTCATCGTTCAACCAGCGTTTGTTGACTAACAATAACCAAATGCAGAGCGAGACACGTGCTTCCTGTTTATACTCGAACGCGCATGCCCAGAGTGCGCGAATGGTCATGTGATATACGTTTCTGGTGGCGTAGTGTGGAGGGAGATCTGTTGAGAGACGCTGGGTGAAGCGCTAGTGTGGACGCGGATCGTTTTCATGCTAAAACACCGTTTTAAAACTAAAACGCACTAGTGTAAACAGGGCCTGAGTCTTATGTCATCTGTTGAGTGTTTCTTGGTGGATTAGATGGGAGAATACAGTTCTGAAACAAGTCTCCTATTGTCTGTATTCTTATAGATGTCAAAATACATCCTGCTTATCGATTCCACCCTAAAAATAAAGTGCATTTGCCACCTTCTGTAATAATCAATGCACACAGTATCATTGATGAGTATGTTTTTCTTCCATCAGGACGCTGTTCACAGAGCTGCGCATCTTACTGGAGCATTTTGTGATGAAGCCCAGTTGTCCCGTCTTCTTCAGGAGGATGTGCCTCAACAGCATTGCCTTCATTAGCCGCCTCGCTCCCACCGGTGTCTAAATACTCTCTCTGAACACACACACACTACCACCACACACACTCTTCACTGATCAGGACAGTTTTGACTAGTAAAACAAGCTGGCGGTTTGAGATGATGATTTTCTCCTCTGCACTGAAGCGTTGGCTATGTTTGGAGAGACTCTATTCATCTGACAGACTTACTGCATCCCAAAAAACAAAAGGAAACCGCCAGATGATGCGTGTCTGCTCGGTTAAAGGGGCACAACTGTTCATTAGTGCTTTTATATATTGATCTTTGTTTTCTTGAAGGGTAGAGAAGGAGTCCTTGAGATATTTAATGTTAACCGCTAGGCTAAATAGACATAGCTTGTATTTCTAATGAGATCAAATTAGCATTGGCGAATCAGGTTTTAGCTGCTGTTGTACTTCTGTTCGATTCCATTTGATTTTTTTTTTTTTTTTTTAATTTCGTTGTACTGGATTGTTGATAAATCTTAACGTACGTTGCCTCCAAGCATTGTTTCCTAATGATTGACGATGATCCGAATGCTATTTGAGTTGGGGATGTTACTCGAGGATGCCTTCATGATGTGAACAGATGATTTGATATCCTGTGATCGTCTTGGATCACACAGAGCCCTATAATCAGCTGTTCTTTGCCTTTAATGCCAATGTTTATTGTCAGGGCAGAGTTTTTAATTGCGTTTGAGAGGTTGTTGGTTATTTTGTTGCTTGTTCTGAAGGCATGTTGTCGCTTATTTATTGCCTCTTTATAAACGTGCTCGATGTAGATGAATAAAATCTATGATCAAATATTCATTCAGACTAACTGAAGTTTGTGATGGTTTAACGTCAGCTTTTAATCTCAAATGGTTAAAGTGTAATGGAAGTGTTGTTTTACTAGAGATGTAGACATGTATTGAGGCTAGATTTTTGTGTGTGCGTCTTTGAAAACTTGATTACATTAATCCTGAAGTGAACATGAAAGATTAATAAATCATGAAAAAGACTATAGCTTTCACACAGACCTTTCTGGAAGATTACCAGCAATTTTCTGGAAAGCTCGGTATGTGTGAACAGGCTCTTTGCAAAAATACTGGTAAATTAGTTTCAACAATTTTCCAGAAAGAGAAGCTGTAAGAAAATAAAAGCCTTTGAATATTTTTCCAGACACATTTAGCTGCTAGTTGTTGGTCAAATAACGTTTCCATGTTCCTTAATGCCAATTGTGAAAAAAAGTATCGATAAAATTCTTATGATAAACCCGTTTGTTTACCTTCAAGCTCTGCTTCAGTTACTGGACGCGTGTGCAGGTGACGTGCTCTGGTGAGCGCCAGCACACATACATACATACAGTATGTACATCTCGACATGCGAAAGTGTTCCTCCATGTCTTCATCGAAGAAGTTCACAATACATCTCCACCCACAGAATTAGTAATGTCATCAAATGTGTAAACATTTAGCTGCGCTTCACACTTCTGCCATTGGATGTCTCTGGGAGAAAGCAGCAGCATGAAAGCTAAAGTGAGTTAACAAAACCCAACTTCTGTGTTTACAAATACAAGCACAGCTGTTTAGAGGTAATCTCCAATTAATGTTAGGATTTACCAGTATTTAAGAGTGGATATGTAAACTCTTTTCCGGAAAAATTCCAGAACGTCCTTGCCTGTGTGCACAGCGCTTTTTTCAATTTACCGGTAAAGTCGTTCCAGCTATTTAAAATCAGTATCACTGTGTGAAAGGAGCTTATAACTAGGAGATCATGTTGTTTGGAGATTACCATATTAACTTTTTTTTTTTTTTTTTTATATAAAGCATTTCGTTTTACTAAATAGTGGTTTACAGTACGCTGCTCTACTAAAGTGATTTTAGTACATCGAGTAATGAAGTTTAACTTACATGATCAAGCAACCCCATTTCTTGCATTAATGCTACTCTTTCTGGATCCTGTCCGTTTTAAGCAAACTGAATGGGGTACATGCACACGGACTTTTAATTTCAGTCAGCCAGCTCCAGGGCATCCGGTTCATGGTCAACTCTTACACACGAAGAAAAGAGAAAAATAAAATACCACACACACACACACACACACCACAACAATGAATGATTTCTTAGAGACATGAACAGAGTGCTTTAAAGGCCAGCAGCACTTTTATTTCGCTGTAAAGGTAAGGTCACTTTAACAGTGTAAAATAGAAAGTGCACGGCTGGAGTCTTTCATAAAAATAGAGTACAAACACTGAAACAGAGCTTGATTACCTAAAAATGTACAAATATCTGGTTGAATCAAGCATAAAAAAAAAGGGCACAATCCTTAAGGACTGCAAATAAAAACAAAAACTTAAAATGTACATATCACTAAAATCTCACCATTTCCCCAAACATGAGTCTATGGCTGCAGTTATTGGAGTTATGGTCATAAAGCATCAAATAGTGTGCGCACAGTTCCTGAAAGGTTCTGGAAGACATGAACACAATGTTGATGGAGGGTTAGATCAACATCAGCTTCTCTGGAGGCTCGATCAGAGACACTTCATGGTACCTGGAGAGAAACAAATAAAGATTAGCTTCAATAGCATATTTAATGGTTTCATTCATTCATTCATTCATTTTCTTTTTGGCTTAGTCCCTTTATTAATCCAGGGTCGGCACAGCGGAATGAACCGCCAACTTATCCAGCATTTGTTTTACGCAGCGGATGCCCTTCCAGCCACAACCCATCTCTGGGAAACACATCCATACATTCTCATTCACACTCATACACTACGGACAATTTAGCTTAACCAATTCACCTGTACCACATGTCTTTGGACTGTGGGGGAAACCGGAGCACCCGGAGGAAACCCACGCAACCACGGGGAGAACATGCAAACTCCACATAGAAATGCCAAATGACCTAGCCGGGGATCGAACCAGTGACCTTCTTGCTGTGAGCCGAACGTGCTAACCACTAGGCCACCGTGGCACCCTTTTAATGGTTTCAATTCATTCATTTTCTTGTTGGCTTAGTCCCTTTATTAATCCAGGGTCGCCACAGCAGAATGAACCGCCAACTTATCCAGCATTTGCTTTACGCAGCGGATGCCCTTCCAGCCACAACCAATCTCTGGGAAACATCCACTCATACACTACATACAATTTAGCTTACCCAATTCACCTATACCATGTCTATGGACTTGTGGGGGAAACTGGAGCACCCAGAGGAAACCCACGTGACCACAGGGAGAACATGCAAACTACACAGAAATGCCAACTGACCCAGCCGAGGCTTGAACCAGTGACCTTCTTGCTGTGAGGCGAACGTGCTACTCACTACGCCACTGTGGTGCCCTGGTTTCAATTCACTAAAGTAAATAATAATAAATAATAAATAAAAAAAAACACCCACACAAAATAAGTTTGACATAATGTGCATGTATTTTTTGTATAAGACATAAACCAAATTGCTACATTGATTAAAGTGTATAGAATACAACATGTATTTTAAATCCAAGTAATAATAAAAACTGAAATGGGGGTTTGGATATATCTAAAAATACGCCAAATTTTATTATCTCGGGTGCGATTAATCATGATTAATTCTTGCCCAAAACTACACACACAAATGCAAGATTAAGAGAAACAAGAGTGGCGTTTCCTCAAAATAAACAGATCACGACCAATTATAAACTGATTTTAAACATTACCACACAGTTGTGCATTTTAGCAACAACATACACTTCATTAAACGTGCACAGACATCACCTAGATGCTATAAAATTGCAGGTAACCATGTCTGTATATAAGAACTTGCATTTAATTAATGCAGTAACGTGCACCTTTTGTAAAGCTGCTTTGAAACAATTACTGTAAGTGCTACAGTTTAATTTACGTTTATTTGTGAAAGGAAACAACTGCACTGCTCTGAGAAACAGGAGTCCTTGAATGAGTAATAATATACTAGATTTATCCTTTAAACATATTATTAATCCATCAAACATTCTGATTACATGCTTCACCTTCATGAGTCAAGCCTTTTAATTATCTTACTGATTTATTAATCCATGCATAAGCCTAAAATGTCCAAATTCTTAGCACAAAATAATTTCGCCACCAGGATAAATAAAGTCTCCAACACTTGTGCTGGAGTGAGTGAACTTACTTTGAGCCCTTGTATTTCTCTCTGACGGCCTGTTGAGCGTGTTGAGCAGCAGCGAGGTATGTCTGATGGAGATCCTGAACACACGGCAGAAGATCCTCCAAAGAGTAACCCGTCAAATCAACAAGAGATTTCGACTGCAAAAGAAAATGTATACGTTTAGTAGATTTCAAGCATCTAAAGGCTAATGAGAACAGGTCTGGAGTGTAGGGAAAAAAATAATAAAAAGAGCCTATGTAAATATACTTGAGTCGTAATTTCCAACAATAGCATTACTTCAGTGATTAGTTGAAAAGTGAAATGAACATTTGCAAATAGAAAGCAATCTTAACATGTGGAGAGGCTCAAACGATCAATTTAATACGAAAGTTTATGTAGGGTATTCCAGTAATCAACACAATTAGTTCAGATTTAGAAGTGCATCGGGGTATAAACAGCAGTCAATGTGAAATTTAATACCTCAAGACTCTTGCTGTACATTGAAACCCTATCACCCCTTTTAAACTTCAATCAGTATTTAGCTAAATCTACAGCTAAAGCCACAAATAAAGAGACTTAGCTTGGGATAAATCACTGAAATATAATTGTGGGAACAAAAAAACAAGATAATTATTCACCAGGGTAGGGTTGCATAAGCTGTTTGAGAGTTCTTAAACTGGAACATGAAGTCCACACTAGAGGCTTAGTAACTACTAGCTAGTTTGTAACCATATTTGTTCTTTGGTTGCACCACATTATTTAGGCAAACCATGGTTGGTGGGTCATAAGCTCTGTATGCGCATTCACGCTGAATGACGAAATATCCAATATAAAGCATTTAAATTGTTAAACTGCTTCACAATTCTGCAACTGAGTCTATCCATCTATAATAGTGTATTACATTAGTCAGTCACTAATAACAGTGAACGCAAATACCTGCATCGCGAGCTGTGAATGCATGCAAAACAAGTTATCAAATCATTAAACTTTTTTTTTAATCCTACGTGAAAATAACTCGTAACTCGAAATTCTCGTTTTGAATAATAAAAATAACAGAATAAGACCATTATAGAATAAGGCCCTACAAGGTATAAAACGCTAAAGTTTTCCAGAATTGAATATTGGGTGCGTTTATGTATAAAATAAATAAATAAAACATTATGTGGGGTTTTAGAGTTCAGTGCTTTGTAGGACAGATACATTTGCTAAAGTAATTGAAAAAGGCAAATATTTGAACATTCATAAATGACACACAACCTACATTCAATGCTTATTAGGGCTATGCGATTTGAGAAAAAAAAATAGAAAATTGCACTTGACAGATACTGCAATTTTTAGCTTAATATTAATAATCTGGATTTAGTTTTCTACTACTAAAATCAGTGAGGAAAAATAATAATAATTATTTCCCCGCAGTCATTGGAATTGTCGCAAGGATTAGGTCATCAGATTCTGCGTTCCTATTGGTTCTTGGATTGATGCACATCGCAGCTGTCACGCTGCAGGAAAGTGTCTGAAATCTGACTCTGCGATCAGATTTTCTCTCTGAAGTTCTGGCAAAGGGCATTAAGCATCCGTCTGTGAACATGTCAAACCAACAATCACAGATTTTAGCCCACGATTTCAGGAATCTTTTAGGATTTCTATACTGCACTTCAATCCAGGAAAACTTTAGCATACAACTAAACATTGTTTCAATCAAATGATACCAAGTTTCATAGATTGCAGAATAGGATTAAAGGATAATTAAGGGCCTTACATTTCTCTACATTGATTGATTAACTTAAGTCACAGACAACCTGTGCATTGACAATGGCATATTCACCCTTTAACACCACATTAATAACCAATACAAATCCTGATAGTGAGGAGTAAATTATGAATAGCCATCTATTAAACCAAATTCATTTATATTAAAATACAAGAGCCCAATCTGAGAATAAATAAATGCATATATTCAAAATTGTCCAAAGATATTAAGGCTCCGTTTACACTAATGTGTTTTCGTTTTAAAACGCATTAGTTTTGCTACAGTTACGCCATCCGTCCACACTACACTATAAATTTGGAGCCCCAAAAACGGAGCATTTTGGAAACGCTGGAGAGGCAGTTCTTTCTAAAACGCTGCTGCTGCGTCTCAGTGTGGATGGAGAAAACAGAGACATCTGAAAACAGAGGCGCGGCTGTAGATTCGCTTTTGGGTCATTGCATAACATTCCCTTATTCGTCAAGCTCCTATCACATGACTATAACGCCACAGACCAGCCTTCACTGTAAACAACATGGACAGAAATGAGAGCGTTGTTTGAACTATTGTCCGTTTTAGGCGCAATTGTGCAGTTAAACTCTGCATTTTTTACTGCAACAGCTGCATACATTCGCAAGAGGCAAGCTACTGTTCGAGCACTCGCTAATCACTCGCGTTTCAAGCAGCGTAAGCCCTATTAAGAATGCCAAGCGAGACACATGATTCCTGTTTATACTTGAACGCGCATGCCCAGAGTGCACGAATGGTCATGTGATATGTTTCTGGTGGAGTAGTGTGGACGAGATATGTTCAGAAACGCTGTGTGAAACGCTAGTGTGGACGTGGATCGTTTTAGTCCTAAAACGCCGTTTTAAAACTAACGCACTAGTGTAAACAGGGCACGAGTGTTGCTCAATAGACTGCTTTGCCAGGTTAATACATTAAAAGGTGTTGACTGCTGTAGATACAACCGTTGCAATAAGATCATGACTTCAGCAAACCAACTACTAATTTCTCAAACATTTAACTTAAACATGGAGCTTTTGTCAGGGTTCATACACATTTTTATTACTAAAATTCCTCGACTTTTCCAAGACTTAAGTAAATTCATGATCTAATGTTTCATGCAATGTTTAAATATGCGTGGTAAAATAAAAACAATACATGTTCAAGTTTATCACAGCACATCTTAAAAGACAATCTATTTAGCTCCAATTTATATTTACATCCATGTAAAATTGATTTAGATAATGCTTACACTGCACTAATGAGAGAATGTTTTTCCAAAACTTTTCCAGGTCTGGAAAATGTCATGTCAAAATTCTATGACTTTTCCAGGTTTAAGACCATATGAACCCTGTTTTATCTTCATTGTGTACATGCATCCATTACATCCACGCAAACTGCATGGTTAATACAAAATTAAGGTGTTGACTACTGTATACAAACTAAATTGTAGCACAAACTTACCCATGAGCCACTGGCCAGTGTGTGGTTGGCAAGAATGAAAGCAGCAGCAGCCATTTGAGAAGGGAGATACTTGAGGAAGGGATCGCAATCGATCAAGCTGAGCTCTCCAAGAAACTGCAACAGAGAGCCAAGGTGTTAAAATCGTCATCTCAGGCGATAACAGGCAAACAGCAGCACTGCAGGAAACGGTCGCACCATTGATAAGCTCTCGGCTTTGCTGCTCACAGGCTGGTGTAAGAAATACTGGGTGAGGAACTGATTGATGGTGGGAGCAGCCAGATCAAACGACAGAACAGTCAACACCAGATGCTCCATCCGCAACACTTGTTTCTTTGTGTAGGTGTCGTCAGTGATGTACACAAACTCTGCCACCTCCGGAGGGTAAATCTCCTCAAACTTCCTACAGGCAAACAGAAGAGTGAGAGTCAAAATTAAGACCATCATGAATTAAATTAAAAGGATTAGTTCAAACTAATAAAAAAATGGCTTATTTACATTCCCAAATGTGGTATTAAATCTTGAGTTCAACAAATTAATTATAAAAAAAAAAAAAAAAAAAAAAAACACACAACGAAACTCAATGATATTTTGAAAAATGCTGGTTGCTGGCACTCGTTCGAACCAACAACCCACCTTTAACAGGTTAAAACAATTGAATGGTGGGTAAATTTCAAATTTAAATTTTTGGGTGAATGATCCCTTTAAAAAAAAGACACCATCACATGACATTGGATGTTTCACCACTACAAATGATGCCAGTGGGCGCAAACAGCTAATGTTTTTCAGCCAATGAAACAGCATTGACGCTTTATTGTAAAATATATCAAGTTAAACGTCAGTGCTCAGTTGCTCAAGCATAAAACTAGATGAAAGAATGTAAATCCCTAGCACCGTCAGGATCAACAGGAGAGCACAACTCATCTGAAAATACTGGGGTAGTGTTTATTTATTAAAAGAAAAAAAAAGAAACTGAGACCCACTTTATATCTATAAGGCAGAGAAGATCACAGATTTTTAATGAAATCAGAAACGTGGCAATTTTATAATGGAAAGACACAGTTTAGCTGAAGCGCTGGGGCTGGATGGCTGAAATTAAAAGTCTGTGCACATACCCCACTACAATTGGACCATTTTGTATGGTTCCACTTATATTTTGCAAATTGGTGAACAGGTTGCCCAAAGCTTTTTTTTTGTATCATATGAAGTTTTGCATTAACTTTTAAGTTTGCTTGGATATATACAAAAGGAAAGATGTACACAAGGTAAAAGCTTGATGTGTAAAGTTAAAGATGTTAGAAAATTATATAAAATATTTTGTTGAGTAGGACTAGAGACAAATTACTTCACTATTGTTATTTCCTCATGACAATTACTTAACGTAATAATAAAAAATAATAATAATATAAAAAAAAGTCAGTAAATATTTTAATACATCTCAAAGGCTTGTAACCACTTGAAGGTGTAAAAATGTAATTTTGGTAGCTCATCACTTTAAGACCCTGTTAAAATAAATAAAATATTCACCATGGAGAAGAAAAAAAAAAAAAAAAAAAAAAAAAAAAAAAAAACACCACACACAAAACACTTACGAAGCCAAAAGCATAGCAGCCGTGCCCACCAGCTGCAGTTTCCCTCTCAGGACAGACATGGAGGACAGAAAGCGATCGATGTAGTTTACAGCCAGATAAAGAGTCTCGTTCTGCAGCTTGTATTCTTCTCCCACCTCCACCAACCAGTCTACCAGAATGGCACGCATGCTGTTTGTGATGTCCGGCTGTTTTCTCATGTAACCTGCTTTTGGTTTAGACTTGACCTGAAATCGGAGTAAACAAACACTGAGAAGTGCAATAAATAATAATAAAAAAAGAAACTCCACACATTGCAAAAAGGTAAAGACGTTCATCCCAACATTTAAATGGTGACCTCAAACCATAAATAGCATTTTTGCATTGCATTCTCTTAAATCAGTCTTTTTTCAAGTCCAAATATCCATATTCCTTAAAGCAGCGTTTTATTTTAAGACATGGCAATCTTAAATGGGCTTTTTCTTAAATTAAAGAGTCTGCCAATGGGGCAAGCAAAATGATCTAGTATTTACTTGTGACGTAAGATTTTGCTTACCCCATGGCAGATTATTTTGCTAGTTAAATGGAGAAAAATAAAAAAATTTGACTACTTTAAATATTTAAAGGTTCTTAAATCAAGAAGCTATTTCTAGACAAGCTAAACATTGACTAAACAATTTTTTTTTTCCAAATCTAAAAAAGGAACAGCATTTTTTTTGTAACATGGGCCCCATAGACATGCAATCTAGTCATTAAACTCCAATAAACCTGAACCTGAAGGTGTTTTAATCATTTTGAAAGGCCAGATCCAAACTCCACAATTAAAATGTTTGTTAAATGATTATTAACTTGCAATCAGATGCATTGTTTACAACTGCTTGCGTGTTGGGTTAACTTGAAATATGAAAACAAACTTTTGATTTGAAGGAGTTTCCCTAACAGATCTGACCATATTTGAGAACTCACAATATTTCAGCAGCCATATCAATATAGGCTGATAAATGTCATTTATCTAATGGTTGAACCACTTTGTGCTTGCAGTCCAACACCATTTTACTAGTGTTTTGGTTAACGTTCAGTGACTTTGTTGTTTCATGCACAGAGAAAACCCCCAGCTGATTTAAGTTAAAACTTTTCTGAACTTATCAATACAAAATCAAATTGTTCACTGCATGAGTTTTTGAAATCATGCAGAAAAATGTATATTTAATTGGCAAAATATTGAATTGTAATCAAATAACATCAAATAGTTGATAGACAAACTCCCTATTGGTGCGTCGCTAATCATAATGAAGACATTGGAAGAAACTATTCAAACCACGAATCTCCAAATTTTACATAAATTATCTTGAATGAATCCACACACTAACCTCCATTTCCCGCAAATGTGTGTGTATTTCTGCAGCATAATCAGAGACTTCATTGACATTTGTTGGCCTTTCCTCACAATCAATTACTGACATGTCCATAGGAGAATCTATTTAGAGGGAAAAAGGGGGTTTACATGTTTTAACACACACACACAACACTATAGGAAGTGTTTCAGATAAACCACTGCACACATCTTACCAAAACTAGCCTCCAGTGGCAGGTCGATGGGGGCGAGGGGCTGCCTGAGGCGGGTGACTGTGGGGTTTAGTGTCAGCGGGGAACAGTCCATGGTGGATTTCTGTAAAGAGGTTTTCTTGGAGCACGCACCATCAGGCTCATCCACATGAATCTGAAAAGCGGCAGGCTGTCTGTTGCTAGGCCGCTCTCCAAAACTCCTGCCATTTTCTTCAGGTTTACACGCAATTATTTGTGGCCCAGAGACCTGGAAGCAGAAAACCGGTTTAGACTTTAAGTGGAAACTTAAAATAAATAAATAAAATAATTTGTGCTTACGATGCACTGTAGAACAACTATAGTAAATACGCTTTCTAATTTCCTGCAATAATGAAGTTGTCAGAAAGAGCAGATAAACTACAGGAGAATTGAAGAAAAATAAATAAAATTCACTATCATCATCTTGCTTACTGATCTTATGATGAACAAAATGATAAAGTGTTAAACTGTCAATCCAGACACTGACTGCCATAAGAGATGAAAAACTGAAATCAAGTCTTGTTATAATCCGCTTGGAAGCACAAATTTCAGAATTCCTGAGGAGAAAGGCATCTACACTTAACAGGCAGTCAGCACTCTCACAAGTAATTTATGAACTTCTGCTTTTCAGCAGAAACCTTTAAGACAATATAAACAAATATCTGTATATATAAATAAAAATATGTAAAATCAGTTTATGCATGGAAAAATGCAATCCCTAACTTAACCCATGGATATCAGGTGCACATTTATACATACATACATGTGCATTCATGTATATTAAATGTACATCACCTTTTCATCCATGTTCCTCATATCATAACTTTTTGAAAGTTATTGATCATTACTCACAGAATATTAATATAATGAACATACAATTATTAAATTACAGAAACAATTAGCTTTTCTAATAACAATAAAAAAAAGTCCTTATAATATTGCAACAGGTGCAATAGCCATAACTCATACATTCCCTACCTCAAAAGCAGTTTATAAGCAATACTTCTTTCTGTGCACTAAATGTGTACACTGACACAATCCTGCTATATTGGGGTCAAAACCTTTAATAGTGAAGTACCCCTTTAAAAAGAAGTCAACCCGGTTTGCATTGAAGGGAGTGAGTGAAAGGGTTTGTAAAATGGCGGTCTGAGCATTGGGAGGGAATGAGTTGCGGGTATTTAATACCGCTTTCATTTCACCCACTGGCGCCAGAAATACAGTTTAACCCAAGATGGGGGGAAACAACAACAGGGAACAAGATTTAAGTTCATATTCGTGATTACATTTTTTTAAATCATACGAGCGGCTTAACTGGACTGAACTAAACTTTCAGTTTATATAAACATCACCATGCAGTCAGCAATTGTAATAATCAGCTCTGTTTTATTACGCTGACTATTATCAGACTGCATTATCATGCATGCTACACTCATACAGTCGAAATCGGTCTATATAAAAAGCACATTTCAGGATCATATGGTGTGCGTGCAAACCTGTTTAGCGCCTCGCAGACCGAGCTGTCTCCTCTGATTGTTCTCCAGCTCGCCCAGGACGGTCCTGTTACCTGCTTTAGGATTAGGATTGACATTTTCTCGATTTTCAACCCTATTCTTCGCAGCAGCAGCACCGCGTAGCCTCGAAAGCATGTTTTCCTGATTGTGAAGATCTGAGTCATGAACCGCGCTTCCTTGTGTTGACATCCTTCCAGCAGCAAAACAGCTCAAAACACCCTGCAAGACGAAGCGAAGGGCGTAAAATCGAGGTTTGATGTCGTTTACGATGTTTACACACACCGAACACACAAACACAGCATAGATTATCAGGCTAACCAGAGGAACTGGCAGGGGCGAGCTGTTGAAATCCGGACAAAAACACAATATAAACAGTCGCCAGCGGCGTTTTACAAAACCGAGATTCAAAAATAAATCACGCTACAGAAAACGCGCCATGCCGGTGTGAAGAACCCGTGAACAGGCCTCGGACCGCGCACAAAAGCCGATTCCGCGGAGTCAAACGGCGCCTTGTTGCTTTTTACAGCTGCCTGGTTTGATATTGTAGCTGTCTCAGTTCAAGTAGCCCGCGACTATTGAAACGAGCCAATCAGAATGCAATGAACGGAAACGTCATCAGTGGTACGGGAACCCGGAGAGGCCATACTGCGTTTGGAAAGCGAGCCGTTGCAATCATTGGCTCGTATGAATTTTGAAACTGCTCAAGGACAATGAGATAGAATAAACTCGCGGTGGCGCGTTTTTATTCAATATTCATTTTCTTTTCGGCTTAGTCCCTTTATTAATCCGGGGTCGCCACAGCGGAATGAACCGCCAACTTATCCAGCATTTGTTTTACGCAGCGGATGCCCTTCCAGCCGCAACCCATCTCTGGAAAATTTAATATATTTAAATTTTATTTAAATAGCCTAATTTAATAGAAAAAATATTTTATTAAAAATACAGTTTAAGTTACAGACCTTTTTGCA
>CAIGQQ010030191.1:1025-53324 GCA_903798035.1 Danio albolineatus | reverse complement strand
AGTGTTTAACAGCAGATGGTGCTCTAGGCTAGTATTTTAACAGCAGATGGTGCTCTGTGCTAGTGTTTAACAGCAGATGGCGCTCTAGGCTAGTATTTTAGCAGTAGACGGCGCTCTAGGCTTGTTTTTAAAAGCAGATGGTGCTCTAGGCTAGTGTTTAACAGCAGACGACACTCTGAGCTTGTTTTTAACAGGCTTGTTTTTAAGCAGACGGTGATTTAGGTTAATTTATAGCAGCGGACAGTTTTTCATTCATTCATTCATTTTCTCTTCGGCTTAGTCCCTTTATTAATCTGGGGTCGCCACAGCGGAATGAACTTATCCAACTTATCCAGCATATGTTTTACGCAGCGGATGCCCTTCCAGCTGCAACCCATCACTGGGAAACATCCATACGCTCTCATTCACACACCACAGACAATTTAGCCTACCCAATTCACCTATACCACGTCTTGTGAGGGAAACCAGAGCATCCGGAGCAAACCCATGCGACCACTGGGAGAACATGCAAGCTTCACACAGAAATGCCTTCTGACCCTTCTGAATTTAGTTCTCTTTGACTCATTGGATAGAAACTGTGTTTTACTGTCACATGTTTTATGCAATCTTCCAGTTTTGCACATTAATCTAATTCACACCTTTGGATGAAAACACAGCTAGTGTCTTATGTCTGACCAGTGAGGCCTGTTGCTCAGCTGATATTGAACTTAACACTTAATCACCCATCCACTGAATCCCTATTTCACCTAAAAAGAAAATGACATGCAAGGCAGTCAATATTAAAGCGTTCCCCTATATCCAATCCATGCTGACTTGCCCAATTTGATCAATAACCACAGCTAACCTCCACAGAGCCGCTCCAGCAGTGATAATGCCTTGCTGTTTGTTGTATCTGCATCATGCACATTTGCATTAAACAACACTCATATTCTAAACCCTTCTTGTGCTATTGGATAATTTTCTGATATGTGGATTAAATGATCTCAAAAGGTCAAACATACAGCATAAATGACCCTGGTAAACAATGCATAATAATCAGAGAGAAAACTGCAACTCTCAGCATACAGAATCCACTTGTTTTATTATCTTCATGGTGATGCTCCAGGAAAAAAAGAGAAAAGCTTGAAGTATGAGTTTGGATCCAGAATAAGACAGTTCATCGATTCCATCCTCTTTCGAATTGGCTGATATCTCCACATTTTGTAATGCCTTCAAAACCATACTCTCATGTTTTCCAAGCATCTGTTAGTTGATTGGCAGAGAACGATGTGTCTTTCCTGTATTCAGCCATCAATTCAACCAGTTTCAAGGGATCCTCCAGTAAGGCAATTGTGCAGTGTAAGCAATCACACACATCTGAGTCAACAAGATGGAGAGAAGCCAGCGAGAAAAGAGGAAAGTGGAACACAGAAAACCGTGATTACTTTGGTTTGTGTGTGTGTGTGTGAGATTGTGAATAGAGATAAACGCTCATGGGTAACGGTCCTCCAGGACAGAAATGTTCACTCCAGGTGACGTACTGTCGACATATTCAACAAATATCCATACGCTGCTTTTAAAATGAGTGACATTTCCGTCACCTATACACAGGAATACAGCAGAATCTAATCCAGAGCCTATTTGGGATTATGGAAATAATGAGCTGGCAAGAACATTTGGGATGGTGTATACCTTTTCATTTAAATGCATTGAGGGAATGTTGATCCATGCCTTCGGAATTTTTTTCTGAACACAATCTTCTGTTAAAGACTTCTATGGCAAGCCATTTGGACTTTTGTTCATTCTCTGGATATGTAGTCTTGATATTAGATTCAAGACCTGCGACGAGATGATCCCAAGGTTCCATAATCCTGGACCAGGCCGTATCCTGAGCAGTTGCTGTGGTGCATGGAAGAGTGGACAGCATGATACTGATTCCTGTGACGCTCCAAGGACAGACGAGTCTCGCTGATGCCCAGCTTCTCCAGCATCTGGCACTTAGACTGCAGCTCTGCACATGATGTTTGGCCATAGGAGAAATGGTCGTGCCCAACTGAGCCTGGTTTTTCTCAAGGATTTTTAAATTTGTCACTTTCACCAATTGGTGAAGTTTTTTCTGATCCTCCAATCAAAAGATCCCAAATCATTATATATCCTCATTTCCTTTCTACAACTATCTCCATCTGGAAGAAACCCCCCTTCCTCCCCTTCTTCCACCTTTATCCAGAATGGGCGGCACGGCGGCCCAGTGACTAGCACTGTTGCCTCACAGCAAAAATACCACTGGCTCCAAGCCCTCACTGGGCCATCTGGCATTTCTGTGCAGAGTTTGCATGTTCTCCCTGTGAACGTGTGGGTTTCCCCCAGGTCCCCCATTTTCCTCCCATCGTACAAATATGCTCTATATTACAGACAAAATTAGTCTAAATCTTTTTTCCTAAATGTCTTATTCTCTGGAATTTACCTAACACAGGCTCATTCTGAAAACGTAGTCCTACGTACATTTCTGGAGGCTGCACATTATGTAGTCAAAGGTACGTATGGCTGTTTCATTTTTTAAACGAATGCAATAGGGCGGTATGACGCAGTTCCTTTTCGCATTTACCAGCTGACCACTTACCTCCAACTTTCCCGCTGCAATGAGTTTGTCTTGTTAGCTCGCCATGTTCATCGGCAGACTTGAGACACAAAGTGGAGATGACGACGACGACGGGGTTCGAGTCTGGCGAAGAGCGGTTCCAGAAAACAGGTAAAACAAAAACAGAATCCAAAAAAAAAAAAAAAACCAGTAAATAACAGGGTGAGAATGTGGTAAAATCTGAGAACGTGGTAAAAACGAGACGAGGGCTTCTTGTTTTCTGGATTGTTTTTTTGAAAATTGTTGGTTGGATTTACGGAAGTGTGTGGGCGGGTCAATCCATAAAACTGGTTGGGTTTAGGGAAGGAGGAGGGTGGGTGAGTCGATTGGTCAGTCAGTCAGTCAGTCGACAGCGACCTCTGGTGGGTTTACGTGAGAACAGCATGTGCGAATGGCACTCGCGAGAGACATTTGAGATCTCAAAAAGCGTACACAGCGGCCTCTCGTGGATTCGTGAAAATGAAAAGTGCAAAAATACCTACCTCCTGTATTTCATGGCCTCCAGAAATGTACATAGGACTACGTTTTCAGAATGAGCCTGGGTTGAATTTACCTTAGCCTCAGCAACGGGGAGAGTTTCGACCCCGCAAAAGGATGGGAGCCCTAGGCCTGAGGATCCCTTGAGCTCAGTACTCTCTCCTGGGACAGCATGCCAAACGAGCTATTTATAAATCTCGAGCTAAGTGTGAACTCGTGAAATGAAGGAAGGAATGATCAGGAATGCATGACTAAGACAGATATCCTCCTTGATCCCTGTGTCCTGATCCTTGGATTTATGTCCTTTGTGTGCGCTGCAAAAAATCTGTTATTTTCTTGTTTTGTATTCCCCATATCTAAAGATTCTTAAATCAAAAAGCATTTTTAGACAAGTAAAAAATTATTGCTTTATTTTCATGAATAGAAAGTCAACATTAAGTGATTTAAGTTCATTAAAAAAAAGGCTCGATTATCTGCCAGCGTGGAAAGTAAAATACAAACTGAAAACAAAATCATTTTACTTGCACCACTGGCAGGTATTTAGCTTGTTTTAAGGTAAGTTCAATCTGATTTTGACTTTGTAATTTCTGAAAATACTGCAATATTTTTAACTTTTCTAGAAAATGCTTCTTGATTTAAGAATCTTTAGATCTTTGGTCTAGAAACAAGACAAAAACTCTAAATAGGAAAGGCATTGTTTACCAAAAGCAGTCCTGATTTACAACCGACATCACCATCTAATACCTCTTACACAGGGACAACTTTATTAACTAGGATACTCCAAGAGAGAGATTCATCCAAAGAAAAGCAGTAAAATCATGAATGGGAGGTGTCTCCAAAGCAAGCAAGACTGAAGACCATAGCAACCATCCCTGCTAGTTAACATCCAACCCTTAGAAAACCATGGGGGCTGTAAGCAAGATCAGGATTAAATAATGGGATGTTAAAGACTCTGGCTTTGTCTTCCTGATCAGGACATGGTTGACTTGATCTTGCTTCCTTGATGTTGGATTTTAAGTAGGACATGGATCCTGGATCTACCTCCTTTTGTTATCCTGGACACAATCCCCATTGCCATCAATCAATTCTACACTATAAAAAAATTGCTGCAAAATTTGCAGTATGTCTGGCAAATTTGGTTACCAGTAATACTGTAAAATTAACAAGTGCACTGTCAAATTAACAATTACAATTGTTCATTTTTTAAGTGTGCTTGTATATTTTGCCAGTAATGCTGTAAAATGGTCAGTAAAAATGTAAAAACTGCCAGTAATTCATTCGTTCATTTTCTTTTCGGCTTAGTCCCTTTATTAATCTGGGGTCGCCACAGCGAATTGAACCGCCGACTGATCCAGCATATGTTTTACACAACGGATGCTCTTCCAGCTGGGAAACACCCATACACTTTTGCATTAACACACACTCAACTACGGGCAATTTAGCTTATTCAATTCCTCTATACCATGTCTTTGGACCGTGGAGGAAACCGGAGCACCCCGAGGAACACGGGGAGAACATGCAAACTCCACACAGAAATGCCAATTGACCCAGCCGGGGCTCGAACCAGCGACTTTTTTGCTGTGAGGCGATCGAGCTACCCCCCATGTCGCCCACTGCCAGTAATACTGAACAAACGTAATTGAGGATTTACAGTGCACTTGTATATTTTGCAGTATAACTGGCAACCAAGTTTTACAGCAAGTTTTTACAGTGTAGTACCAGGGGTGGGCAAACTTGGGCATAGTTTAGCTCCAACTCTAATCAAACACACCTGAACATGCTAATCAGCGTCTTCATAATCACTAGAAATCTATAAGCAGGTGTGTTTGATTAGAGTTGGAGGACACCGGTCCTCCAGGACAGAGTTTACCCACCCCTGTTCTAGATCCTTTTCCATTAACCCAATTCAAACCATGACAAACCTCTAATACGAGTAAGGGCGTACTCACACTATGCTATCCAAACTGTGCCCAAGCCCGTTTCCAGGATCGTTTGAGAAGTGTGAGTGCTCTGAATCGGGCTTAGGCACGGTACAGTTGGCTGGCCCTGGCCCAGTTGGAAGAAGGTGTGCCTGAGCGCGTCTCTTTGTCTCGTGCTGAACGCAGTCGACCAATCACAACACGCTGGGTCATCGGTCTAATCAGCGCAGATTAGCTTTGCGCTAAGGAGGGGTTTGGGAACAAATGCATCGCTGAACGAATCATATGGGAGTCGCTGGGATAATGAGGTAAAAATAAATGCATATTATAAGACAATAAAAGTGTTATTTGATCATGCACGCATGACCTTTTTTAAAGTAAAATAGGGGCTCTTTGATGAAATCTTGCAACTGTGTCCTTTAACTGCAAGCAGGTAGTTGACATGATGCCCTTTTTTAAGTTGAAAATGTGTAAAATATTGTAGAATTATTGTGCATGCAGTTTCTAATTCATATTAATGGACAGGCTGCACGAAATTGTTGAGAAGTTCAATTATACTTAACACTATTAAGTTCAACTATGAGAACTGTGGATGGCAGGAAAACTTAGGCCCAATCCCAATTCTATTTTTGTACCCCTACCCCTTGGCCCTTCCCCTTCCCCTTGGCCCTTACAACCGAGGGTTAAGGGGAAGGGCTTCAAAACTTACCCCTAAGAATTGGGACAGCACTTCAACACCTGCACACGTCATCATATGTCATCACAATCTCTTGCTTCATATGAGATCAGACGATCACGACTGCTGGAGTTATTACAGTTGTGTTATTTTTTGGTGTTTATCTTCAGGAAATCACTGAAGGCGTATATTATCATAACGATCTAATGTGGCGATAAGATCGTAACTGTACTGTGTGTTTACACAGTGGCCATATTTATCTATGTAAAGACACAAAAACAACATTAACATTATAGCAGACACTGTAAAAGCTCATTCCCAGCCACTAAACATTACTGACAGGGTATTCCAGTGTCATTGTGTGTCAGAATGTTGTGGGACTGCTGTACTAGAGCTATGATTATGTATTATAGATCGCGAAACAGAGCGAGGTTTTTTTAGCGATTTTTTTTTTAAAGCATGACGGTAGAACACGAGCGCGGTTATGAATATATTAAAACGTGTTTGTTTGTCGTAAAAATTCGTAATAATGACGAAAAATACTAATTTGTGGATCTCCTTACTTCCGGGTTCAGCTATCCTGCCGCGGAGGCAGGAGCATTCTGGGAAAAATTCTTACCCCTCCGTTTTAAGTGTGGTCCTAAAAAATCTTCATTCGAAGGGGTGTATACCCCTTGCCCTTAGCCCTACGCCTTCAAGCTAAAGAGAATTGGGACACCCCTACCCCTTGGCGTAAACGCGCAAAACGAGGGGTAGGGGTAAGGGGAAGGGCTAAGGGGTAGAATTGGGATTGGGCCTTACTGTAGATATACACTTCCCTTCATCAATTCATAAACATAAATAAACAATAGAACCCATGTGCATCACATTATTTCGGTTTCGGTGTAAACAGAGTTGTTGATAATAATGTCCGTGTCCTAGTTTTGTTGCATATACAGTACGTGCGGCTCACTTCCAGCGTAGGCTCCTGACATAGGTCTCAAACTCAAATCCTGGAGGGCCGCAGCTCCAACCCTATCAAAGAGAGCTGATCCAAATAATCAAGGTGTTCAAAAGAGTCATGAACACGGTAACACTTTATTTCGATTGTCCATTTGAGTATTAGTAGACTGTCTACCTAATATCTGCTGATACTGACATTCAACAGACATTTAACTGACTATAAGACACTTTGCTAGTACATGTGAACTTACACTAACCCTAACCCCAACCTAACAGTCTACTTCTAATCTAATGAGAATTAGTTGCAATGTAACTTAAATTCAACAAACGGACCATCAAAATGAAGTGTGACCATGGACACTTTCATTAGTTGGATTAGCTGTGTTTGATCAGGGTTGGAGCAAAACTGTGCAGAGCTGCGGCCCTCCGGGAATTGAGTTTGAGACCTATGCCTTACATCCTCCAGATTATTTTGCATGTACTGTGCTTGTTTGGACATATATATAAGGGGGAGAGTGGGGTAAAAGATGCCACTTTGTGATAAGTTGCCCTCCAGTAAATGAAAATTTAGATTTTTATTATAAAATGTTTGATTATTTCAGGATCTCAATTATCAACTGACATTAAAATCAAGCGTATCATTAGTGCTGCATGAGCAAAAATTAATCGCAATGAATCACATCCAAAATAAAAGTTTGTTCTGACACAATATACAGGTTTGAGTGTGTACTGTGCTTATTTATATACACACTGTAAACTTCATCAGCAGTCAACATTATCAAATGAAATGAGTGTAGTTAACTCAAAATTTACAGAAAGTTAATTCTACTCATTTTGAAAAGAGTTTTGAACTCAGTGTTATGAGTTAATTAAATTAAATCAATTAATAAAAGTTCATTAATAAATTAATTAAAGGTAATCAGTTAATTAAATACCTCGTTAACTTAATTGGAGGTAGTTCACAGTACTCATATAGATTAGTTTTTAACTTAAAGGGTTTGCATCAATCGGTTTCCTCAAACAGTTTGAGTTGCCTTAACTTATTGGGTTTTACAGTACTCAGTTGGTTTGAGTTCTCTTCATTTATTGGGTTTTACTGTGCTCAAACTGCTTCATTTACTCAAATGGATTAAGTTCACAGTACTCATTAGGATTAGTTTTTGAACTGGTTTAAATGGTTTGTTGCAATCGGTTACCTTATTGAGTTACCTTAACTTATTGGGTTTTACAGTGTATACAAATACAGACATGCATGCAAACATTTGTGAAGTGTGTGTGTGTGTGTGGGGGGATTTCCAAAAATCTAATTCATTTTTATTAAATTATTACAATTTTATCCATAACATACACACTGTAAAAAGTATTACTTAGATCTAACTCATAAAAAGTGAGGCAAGCTGCATGGATGTTTTAAGTTGGTTCAACTTCCAGCCTTTTTGAAGTATATTAAACTCAGAAAAATTGCTTAAAATAAATGCAACTAAATTAAGTTGAGCCAACTAATATTTCTAAAATTACTCAAGTCAGATAAACCTACTTTTTTTGTTACAGGCAACTTATTTATAAGTAGCTATATATTAAAAACTAAATAAAATCAACCTAATCATATGTCATTTAAAATGAATTCAATTGACTTCTGGCTGTAACCTAAGAAAATAAATCTTCATTTCTATATTCTAAGCACAATATACAGTGATTAACTAAAAACAGATAAAATACTTTCCTGTCAATATCAATTAAATAACAATGGGAAGATGGATTAAAGACCATAACATTTTATTCAGTGTCAACCAGTGTCCATTTTCATAGTGACAAAACAGGCCATTAATTGTGGCTGCGAAGAAAAATAGTAGTAATCAGCTTTTCGTTTTTTTGTGGGATTATTTTATATTAAAGACACAGTACATTGATTTTTATGCCACCAGGTTAAACCTTGACACCTTTACGGCACTTATGTACATCAAAAATAAATACAGGCCACAACTGAACATGGAGGATGGTCTCTGAGTGGTGTTCTTCAAATTTAAATGATGAATAGACTTGGGCCTGTTGGTATGTGTGCCATTGTGCACAAGATTTATGTATTTATAACCACCTCAGAGGACTTGGGGGCGTCTCGAGTCACTGGCATTGTTATTTTTGGGGTCGCTGGCTGAAAAGTTTGGGAACCCCTGGGGTAGACAATCGAAAACAAATATTGCTTAAGGAGTATTGATAATTAATAATATTGACCTTAAAATGTGTTGGAGAAACTGTGGACATATTGGCAACCATACCCACATTCTACGGTCATGTCCTAAATTAAGAAATTATTGAAAAGAGGTATTTGATGGTCTTAAGGAAATCTTCCTTTTTGAATTCCCTGAAGATCCCAGAGTAGCACTGCTAGGTGTATGCCCTGAGGGCCTCGATGGCGGATCGAGAATATATTTATTACAAATTCTACTTGCTGCAGCTTAAAAAGTGCATCACATGCAGATGGCTAAATTCAGAGCCTCCATCATATAATGCATTGACTCAAAAAGTATGGGAACTATTTGAAATGGAACAAATAACATATGCTTCAAGAGTTCACACTTAGCTGATGATTGATAATAAAGCGTATTTGGCATGCTGTCCTGGGAGAGAGCCCTGAGCTCATAAGATCCTCGAGCCCGGGGCTCCCTCCCGTTCGCAAGGTGAGAGGAGAGTTTGAGCTCAGGTAGATCTGGAGAACTCCCCTGCGGGTAGTTAATGAACAGATAGTGATCGCTATGAAAAGATAACTACTTACTAGGAGCATGTCTATGGTGCCGATTTGGATTAGTCAATTAACTTAAGTTGCATGTTTTTGGATGGTGGGAGGAAACTGGGGAACCTGGGAGAAACCCTCGTGAGCATGGGGAGAACGTGTAAACTTCACACAGAAACATCAGCTAGCTTGGTAAGGACTAGAACCAGTGACGTTCTTGCTGTGAGGCAACAGTGCTAACCACTGAGCCACCATGGGTGGCACACCCATCTAGTAAAGGAGGAGTAGGGGTGGAGGGGAGGATTCTTCAAAACGAAGATGGCTGTGATATGGAACTTAGGGTATATATAGTGGCTCAGGACTCATCTTATTGGTGAATCATAAACTGAATAATGCTATTTTTCTAAATAGATGGTCCCCTGTCATGCCTTTAATTCTTCAATAATGGGCATTACTGTTATATTCAAGGCCACTCCTTTCTCTCCCCACCTTACTATCTAATCCCCCCTCTTTCATTCATTCATTCATTAATTCATTCATTCATTCATTCATTTATTCATTTATTCATTTATTTATTTATTTATTCTTTTAATTCCTTATTATTATTATTAAAATTATTATTATTATTTAATTATTTTAGTATGTGTATATACAAGTATATATGAGTATAGGTGTCTGTGTGTGTATGTATAGGTGTGCATATACATATATATTTTATATATATTTTTCATTTTTTTCTCTTTTGTATTTACAACCATTTTGGTTGCTAGAAACTGAAGGACTAACATGCAAAAAAAATTGCATTCTATGTAATGTTCTATTTTCTAATAAAAATAAGTTCCAAAAAAACCTGTAAAAACTGCTTTTATTCTAGCCGAAATAAAACAAATACGACTTTCTCCAGAAGAAAAAATATTATAGGAAATACTGTGAAAAATTCTGTGATATAAAATCACAGGAGGGCTAATAATGTGCATATTTGACTCATTTTTTGTTAATAATTATAGAGCAATTTGACAAATAAATGCATACTATATATTAAGGAGGCTGCACAATATCGACCAGTGGCACATCTTACCCCATTCTCTACCACCTTGACTTCATAAAAGAAGAAAGAAAAGCAAAACAAAAGAAGAAAAAGTCCAAAATCCCATCATGTTTCAGAAACGCAGCGTAAAAAAATCTTCCATCAATTTAATTGAAGACACCGGGGACTTACCTGAGTCACAAAGAGTCAAAGCATTGTTTAAACAGAGACACTAACACTACACTACACACCGAATCCACATCACAACACCCACACGCACTGTGAAATGAGCACCATCACGAACAAACACAGATGAACACAGAAACACAGATGAACCAAACTGAACCTCACTCACCACTCAGATTCAGCTCTCAGTGTATGAACATCGACACACGTCAGTGCATGCAAAGGTGTCTGGATACAAACGTGTTCACATGATAAAAGTGTTTGTGAGTAACACATCGACACATGTGAAAAGTACACTCAAGAACCCACAGGTAAAACAGGTTCCAAAATAGCCTTGTATCCTACCTAGGGTTTATAATAACATGTAGGCCATGTTACTAACGTGAGGTTTCTTTTGCCCGTGGACTCTTTTAATGTTGTGAGTACACTAAGAAAAAAAAAAAAACGAAAGAATCACCACATCACAAAAAAACGGAACTAAAAATATCTCCAAAATAAACCAAGAATGACAACAAACAAAACAAAAACTTGTCCAACCTGGACAACCACGACCACAACTACTGTTATGTTAAAATAAAAGCCAGCCGAACACCAAACACTAATACCAAAACTCTCAAATAAAACCACAGGTTGGTTAAACTGAACGTTACATAACAAAAACAACGCCAATTCACAAATAATAACAGAAATAAACAAACAAATGCGGATGACATTAGAACCACTACACCAAAAACACTGACAGAAGCATATCTAGTGACAGATAACGTCCATATACAATACGTATATGTATAATATATATATATAGATAGATATGAGAATAAAAATTTAGATATATGTTGCAGATATTTACTGTTTCATCATAGTGCCACACTCCCTGGCCATCCGGCAGCTCAGAGCTCACACTATTGTCCTGATCGATTAGCCAGCGATGAACGACGTGGGCCTAAAAAGGACACACGACATAAACACAAGAAGCCATTAAATCTTCACACTTTTGAGGTCAGGAGAGAACGAGAGACAGATGAAGAGAGGTAGAGCGACAGAGCTGGAGGAGAACAGAGTCCCGTCTATTGCTTGACATCAATAAAAATGAGAGACTAGGCGCGAGACGGACATGGAAAAAGGGCGGGAAAATAGGGGAGAGGGGAGTGCAGGAGGATAAACAAGCCCAGAGGGAGATTGATAGCTAACAGAGGACATTTCAGATCAGATTCTCATGTGTTCGTCAGAGATACAGTTGCAAACTCATTTGTGTGTGTGTGTGTGTGGTATTCATCGTGTTGTGGGCACCAAGTGTAAAAATACCAATCATTTTTGCCCCTGTTTGTATATTTATTGGTCCCTGTGAGTAAAACGGCTCATAAATCATATGAAAAAATAGTATTTTGAAAGTGGGAAACTGAAAGTGGAGGAGGAAGAGGTCAGAATATATCATCAGTGCAGTATAAAAATCTAAGTGTCTAAGTGAATATCCCATTAAACATGAAAACCCAATGTGTTTGTGTGTGTAGCTTGTATTCCTTACATTGTGGGGACCACATGTATACCAATATCAGTACATTTTGACCTTGTGGGGACATTTTTGTGGTCCCCATAAGGAAAACAGCTCATAAATCACACAGAATGAAGTATTTTGTTGATGTAAAATGCAGATTGCTTTCCTGTTAGTGTTGGATTTAGGGGTAGGGCTATGGAAGAGGAGTCTGTGCAGTATAATACTGTACATGTGTGTGTGTCTGTGTGTGTGTGTATAAATGTATTTGTGTATATAAAAAGTCAACAAAGCCCACAAGTCAACAATCACCATTAAAGTGACAGTTTCCCCCCAAAAAACATATAAAAAATTTAAAACGCTCATCATTTATTCCACAAATCATCCAATTATAATTTAATGACACAAAATATTGTTTCACAAATGATGGAAGATGATGAGTCAATGATTACGCTTTCACTTTGGGTGGTAAACTACTTTAAAAAAAACAGTGTGTGTGTAGCTTGTGTTCCTTACATTGTGGGGACCAAAAGTCCACATAAGTATACCAATATCAGTACATTTTGACTTTGTGGGGACATTTTTGTGGTCCCCATAAGGAAAACAGCTCATAAATCACACAGAATTAAGTATTTTGAAGATGTAAAATTGCAGATTGTTTCCAGTGAGAGCTGGGTTTAGGGCTGAGGAAGAGGGATCGAATACATGTATGTGTGTGTGTGTATATATAAATGTAATTGTGCATATAAAAAGTCAACAAACCCCACAAGTTAACAATCACCATTAAAGTGACAGTTCCACACCCCAAAAAACGTGTATAAAAATAAAAAACGCTCATCATTTACTCGTCATTAAGCTATCGATTGATAAATCAATGACACAAAGTATTATTTCACAAATGATGGAAGATGATGAGTCAATGGTGACAGATAAAGTTTTCATTTTGGGTGGTAAACTACTTTTTAAAAAAAACAGCATGTGTGGGTGTGTGCAGCTTGTATTCCCTACATTGTGGGGACCAAAGATTTCCACACAAGTATACCAATATCAGTACATTTTGACCTTGTGGGGACATTTGTTTGGTCCCCACGAGGAAAATTGGCTCATAAATCATACAGAACAAAGTATTTTGATGATGTAAAATGCAGAATGTTTTCTGTGAGAGCTGGGTTTTAGGGGTCGGTTTGGAGAAGAGGGACCGAATATACAGTCTGTGCAGTATAATACATGTGTGTGTGTGTGTGTATGTGTGCGTGTGCGCGTGTGTGTATACATGTATTTGTGTATTTAAAAAGTCAACAAATCCCACAAGTTACCAATTACCATTAAAGCGACAGCCACTCCCCACCCCCCAAAAATGTATATAAAAATTTAATAACGCTCTTCATTTACTCATCACTAAGCCATCCATTGATAAATTAATGACAAAGTATCAATGATAACAGATTACACTTTAATTTTGGGTGGTAAACTACTTAAAAAACGCAATGTGTGTGTGCAGCTTGTATTACTTACATTGTGGGGACCATAAGTCCACACATGTATACCAATATCAGTACATTTTGACCATGTGGGGACATTTGTTTGGTCCTGATGAAGAAAACCGGCTCATAAATCATACAAAACTATTTTGATGATGTAAAATGCAGATTGTTTTCTGTGAGAGCTGGGTTTTAGGGTAGGCTTGGGGAAGAGGGATCGAATATACAGTCTGTGCAGTATAACACATGTGTGTTTGTGTGTATAACTGTATTTGTGTATATAAAAAGTCAACAAACCCCACAAGTGACAGCTTCCTTCCCAAAACATGTATATTAAAGTAAAACAATGCTGTTAATTTACTCACCATAAAGCCATCCAATGATAATTTAATTACAAAAAATAATGTTTAACAAATGATCGAATATGATGACAATGATAACAGATTACGCTTTTATTTTTGGGGTAAACTACTTAAAATAACAGTGTGTGTGTAGCAGTGAGTAGCTTGTTTTCCTTACATTATGGGGACCAAAATTAAGTATTTGAAGATGTAAAAGTGCAGATTCCTTCATGTAAAGGTTGGGTTAAGGATAGGGCTGGGGTAGAGGGATCGAATATACAGTCTGTGCAGTATAATACATGTATGCATGTGTGTGTGTTTGTGTTTAAAGGTATTTGTGTATATGAAGGGTCAACAAACCCAACAAGTTAACAATTACCATTAAAGTGACAGCCCCACCCCCACCCCACAAAAATAATTAAATGTATATAAATATTAAAAATGCTCTTGATTTACTCATCATTAAGCCATCCATTGATAAATTAATGACCCAAAGTATTATTTCACTAATGATGGAAGATGACGAGTCAATGATGACAGATTACGTTTTCATTTTTGGTGGTAAACTACTTTAAAAAAAACAGTGTGTGTGCACAGCTTGTATTCCTTACATTGTGGGGACCAAAAGTCCACACAAGTATACCAATATCAGTATATTTTGACCTTGTGAGGACATTTGTTTGGTTCCCATGAAGAAAACAACTCCTAAATCACACAAAATGAAGTATTTTGAAGGATGTAAAAATGCAAATTCCTTCATGTAAAGGTTGGGGGAAGGATAGGGTTGGAGAAGATACAGTCTGTGCAGTATAATACATGTATGTGTGATTGTGTGTGTGTATGAATGTATTTGTGCATATAAAGGGTCAACAAACCCGACAAGTTAACAATCACCATTAAAAACAAAGATCCACCCCACACCCCCACCCCACCATGTACAAAAAAAAAAAAAAACGCTCTTCATTTACTCATCATTAAGCAATCCAATGATAAATTAATGACACAAAATATTATTTCACAAATGATGGAAGATGCCGAGTCAATGATGACAGATTACGTTTTCATTTTGGGTGGTAAACTACTTACAAAACCCAGTGAGTGTGTGTGCAGCTTGTATTACTTACAAGTATACCAATACCAGTACATGTTGACCTTGTGGGGACATTTGTTTGGTTCTCATGAGGAAAACAACCCCTAAATCACACAGAATGAAGTATTTTGAAGATGTAAAATGACCTACTTTAATTACCATGATCATAACTGACACAAACATCATGTGTTTATGTCAGTTCCATAAAGAGATGTGTGATTACATGAATCAGGTATATGTGATATTGCATTTCAAAAGTGTGTTGATGTTCCACAAGCATTTAATCCATCAAAAGCGCACTGAATACTGTATTCTCGGACACTTTTTGTAACCTTTGTTCATCTGCTGACGCTTTCACCGTCACTCCCCTTCATGCATTTCTATCACACAATCTGCATCACACTCATTTCTCAACAAGTCCCACAAAAACATCTAAACTCTCTTACGCTGCAGGCTGGAGGACAGTCACAGTCAGCCAATACGGTCAATGACAGGACAGAACATGAGGAAGAAGAGGTCAATGTGGTGCAGTAATGCAAATATTATGCAAGGTACAAAGATTATGGTGAGTGTATGAGACATTTTCTGCATTATTTTGCATTTAGTCAGTTCAAATGTAAACAAAAATGTTTTGTCAAGACTTTAGTGCTTGCCAAATGTGAATGCAGGTATTTAAAGGTGCTGTATGTAAGCTTTCGACTCTTCTAAATCATAGAAGTACCGTCACATGTTTGCAGATATTTCAGAAACATGCTAAGTGAACATCTTTGTGTGTCTGAAAAACTATGCTAAAGTCCGATATTCTGATTTGAGAATGTGCATTGCGTGTCAGAATCATACCTGTCAACCCTCCCGTTATTCCTGGGATTCTCCCGTATTTTACAGTTCTATCCCGCTTATCATCCCGTAAAGGTATTTTCCTGTATTTCTCCCGTATTTTCAGTCTTTCTCTAAAGAGTGGCAATAAACAATTAAATTAAAGAGTCGATCCTCCCTATACGCAACCCATACCGCCGAACCACCAGGGGCCGCCCCTTACTCTTAAATGTGAGTCAGTTCTGTGCTTTCGGTTTATTTAGGCATGAAACACTTTGAAATAAATATAAAAACAGTGGAATTCCCTTTCCTTTTCATTACAGGTGTCGTCGCTCCTCCTATGCAATCCTCAAAACAGTCATAAAGCAGTGCGTGACTGTCAGCTGACGTGCTCCATAGTGATAAACAGACGCTGTTTCCCAAACGGATTTTGTACACGCGATTTGAAGTGGAGCGATAGTCTGGGTTTTGGGTGCGTGTTTGAACAAACATATACACATAATTAATATTAATAACATCTAAAGATGTTGATCTTGGTGGGTTTTTTCCCAAACACAACTAAATGAGCTAAATGAGCATAAATAAGTTAGGAAAGCAATCGAATGCTTTCATTATAACGTTATTATAATATATTATATAATATAATAATCGTGGAACCAACACCACTACTGCTGTACACTCTTACACACACATACACTTATTTAACAACACACTTTACATGCCAATTTGCACATAACAGCTGCACATATAATGTTGTATATAGTAATACACCTGTACATACACTTGTCCATTTGTATATTTGCATTTAACACTTACTTCTATTTTTTTAATATATTTATTATCTGTTTTTTTTGTCTTGTCTCTGTAATTCTGTCACACTGTAGAAGCTCTTTCACGAAAACAAATTCCTCGTATGTGTGAACATACCTGGCAATAAAGCTCTATCTGATTCTGATTCTGATTTTAAAGTGACACCTCTGTTATTTAATGTAATCAAACGAAAAATCACAATAAATGAGATTCATTCGTTGCTCTTTAATCAGAATGTGTAAGTTATACAGTGAAGAAAAGGTAATGAGATTTGATCAATCTATTTCTTTATTTCTTTGTTAATTTTCTGAAAACATTTGGGGGGGGGGGGGGGGGTCCCTTATTTTCACATCCCAACGGTGACAGGTATGGTCAGAATGTCTGTCGTTGTTTAAGTCTCTCTAACCAACCCACTGCCAGTTTAACCAATTATATTTCAGCGCTCTAGGTTACCTCGGTGGAAAACACACGTTTTTTTATTTCAGGCTGCATCAATGTATGAAAACGGGATCCTTGGAGGAATTAATAAGGTTATTCAACATTGAAATAATGTCTCTAAACTTAAATCAGTTGTAGAATAACTTTATAATTTGAATAACTTTATAATTGGGGCGGCACGGTAGCTCAATGGTTAGCAAGAAGGTCGCTGGTTTGAGTCCCAGCTAGGCCAGTTGGCATTTCTTTGTGGAGTTTGCATCTTCTCCTCGTGCTGGTGTGGGTTTCCTCCGGGTGCTCTGGTTTCCCCCACAGTCCGTGTGGTATAGGTGAACTGAATGAACTAAATTGGCCGTAGTGTTTGAGTGTGTGTAAATGTGACACTGTATGGGTGTTTTCCAGTACTGGGTTGCAGCTGGAAGGGCATACGCTGCATAAAACATGCTGTAGTAGTTGGCGGTTCATTCTGCTGTGGCGACCCCTCAAATAGAAACTAATAGAAGCTACATGACCAGCGAATTAACAGCAGCACCCACTGGGAAAACTGATTAATGATGTGCTCCTATTGGGCAGTGTCATCCACGTGACGGAACTCGTTGTAAAGAACGAGAAAAAAATTAAACATGCTAGACTTTCTGCGACGGTGTCCTGAGGCGTCGCAGGCATGGAATCTGTCCGGAATGGTCACACTTTATTTTGACAGTCTGTTTGTTGAATTTAAGTTACACTGCATCTACATGCAAACTAATTCTCATTAGATTATAAGTAGACTGTTAGGTTGGGGTTAGGGTTAAGTTGACATGCACTTGCAAAGTTTCTTATAGTCAGTTAAATATCTGTTGAAGGACTGTTAAATGTCAGTATCAACAGGTTGTCACGTTCACCAGCGATCTCTCCTCTGTCAGAGATCGCTGGTTCAAACTTCCGGGAACTACAGACCAGCCATGTTTAGGACTACAACTCCACTCATGCAGCACACACACTCAATTCAATTCAATTCACCTTTATTTGTATAGCGCTTTTACACTGTAGATTGGGTCAAAGCAGCTTCACATAGAAGGTTATAGTAAATTGAAAATGTCAGTTTAGTTATTAGCTAGTATATTATTAGCTAGTATATACACACTCACTCCTCCTGCGCCATATCACAACTGATTGCATACACACCACCTGAGGACCGTCATGACTGATTACTTTCACTACAAAGGCAGCACACACACTCACATCCTTGCAGCGATATTATTACCTGTTGTGACTAGTAACGGTGTTTCTTTGTCCCAGTCTTTTCCGTGTTTTGACCACAGTCTCTGTATTTTTGATTATCCCAGCCTGCAGCCTGCCTTGTGACCTCATGCCTGTTTTGACTTAGATTTTTGGATTTGCCCTGTAAGAAATGCTATACTGCTATTAAAATATCTGTAATTGGATCCTCGCCTCCGTTTGACTTCGTCACACCACCACCTGCACGTAACAGAATATCGCTGAGAGGATGTGAGTGTGTGTGCTGCCTTTGTAGTGAATGTAATCAGTCATGACGGTCCTCAGGTGGTGTGTATGCAATCAGTTGTGATATGGCGCAGGAGTGAGTGTGTGTGCTGCATGAGTGGAGTTGTAGTCCTAAACATGGCTGGTCTGTAGTTCCCGGAAGTGTGAACCAGCGATCTCTGACAGAGGAGAGATCGCTGGTGATCGTGACACAGGTATTAAGCAGATAGTCTACTAATACTCAAATGGACTTTTTAAAAAAAGTGTTACCTCAGGAGCTATGCCACATTACACGAGAAGAAACGATTGAATCTTGTGTCACGACACCTATTTGTCGTTTACGAATCTCTACGACACCCTACATCAAGAAAATCATGCCAAAATCGTGTGATTTGACCAGGGCTGCACACTTTTAGAGAAAAAAAAATCTTCTTCAATGTTTGGATGCTAGGCTTTGTCTTAAAGAGCAGGTCATATGGGTTTTCAAAAATATCTAATTTGCAGTGTATACGTTTGCAAACTTCTCATTTTACTCGTCCAAACTTACTTGCTGGTCTACAAAAGTGTTATATCTTCAAGAAAGTTATTTCGTAAAGAGATAAGAAAAGCAAAGCAGGAGTTTTAAAAATAACACCAAACTTTAGTGTCTCAGACAGGGCTAAAACTGAATCATGTGAGTAATTTCAGGAGGGAGAAACAGAGTCAGCAACACCTGTTCTGCAGAGAACAATAACAACAGCCTTCGTACTCTAATGGATGAGTAATAACACAGAAACATAAATCCTGACTCACTGCTGTTCTGGATCAACTATATACAGCTGAAGTCCGAATTATTAGCCCCCCTGTTTATTTTTCCCACATTTCTGTTTAACGGAGGGAAGATTGTTCCAACACATTTCTAATCAGAATAGTTTTAATAACTCATCTCTAATCGCTGATTTCTTTTATCTTTGCCATGATGTGAGTAAATAATATTTTACTAGATATTTTTCAAGATACTTCTATACAGCTTCAAGTGACATTTAAAGGCTTAAGTAGGTTATATTAACTAGGAGGTAAGGGTAATTAGGCAAGTCATCGTATAATGATGGTTTGTTCTGTAGACTATAAAAAAAAGCTTAAGGGGGCTAATAATTTTGACCTTAAAATGGTTCTTAAAAAATTCAAAACTGCTTTAATTCCAGCCGAAATAAAACAAATAAGACTTTCTCCAGAAGAAAAAATATTATCAGACATACTGTGAAATTTCCTTACCCTGTTGGACATCATTTGGGAAATATTTAAAAAAGAAAAAAAATTCAAAGGGGGTGAATAATTCTGACTTCAACTGTATGTGTATTGTTACAGTGGTGTGCCATGCAGATGCAAGTCCTACACTCTCAGAAAAAAAGGTACACCATGGTACAAATAATGTTCCTTGAGGAACAGTTTTGTACCTTTGTAAAAATTGTACCTTATATGGTACTGAAAAGACCTCTTATGATACTGTTCTGTGCCTTTTATGGTACAACTGAAATGAAGATACACAATTATTCTCATATAAAAGGTACAAAAGTGTTGAACAACTCCTTCTTTATTACAGTATCTATGAAAATAAATATGACTGGAAAGGCAGAGTGATTTTGTCACGATCACCAGCGATCTCTGAGAGGGAAGAGATCGCTGGTTCACTTATGCTTCCGGGAACTACAGATCGGCCATGTTTGGACTACAACTCCAGTCATGCAGCACACACACTCACTCCTGCGCCATATCACGACTGATTGCACACACACCAGCGGAGGACCATCATGACTGATTACTCACAATACATAAACAGCACACACACTCTCATTCATTGCAGTAAGATTATTACCTGTTGTAACGGTGTTTCTTTGTCCCAGTCTTTTCCGTGTTTTGACGGAATTTTTGATTATCCCAGCCTGCAGCCTGCCTTGTGACCTCATGCCTGTTTTGACTTTGATTTTTGGATTTGCCCAGTAAGAAATGCTATACTGTTATTAAAATATCTGCAATTGGATCCTCACCTCCGTTGCCTTCGTCACACCACCACCCTGACGTAACAGATTTTTATAAATAATTTCCATATTAAAACAAGAATCATCATTTAAAAGTATATGTTTAAAGATACTTATAAACATAATTTTAGTCCTACAATACAATAATACAAAACAACTGGTAAAACATAAAACTAAAGGTATTGTAAACTAAACATTTAAGGCATTTTAATAAATGTTTGGTAAGCATTTTTGACACTGTTAAGGTACAAAGTGTCTTGTCACTGTGGTGGTACCTTTCACAAAGTATACAATATTATATCTGCAGGTTTTTAAAAACAAAGGTACATTTTGGTTTCCCAAGGTACAAATCATGAGCTTAAAAGGTACAAATTTGTTTCTTTTCTTAAGGTACAATTCTGTCCCATAAAAAGGTACTGCCCCAGCGACAAGGGTTTGTACCTTCTTTGGTACAACATTGTACCATTTTTTCTGAGAGTGTAGACATTCTATTGCTGTTCATATATATTTCCACATGTGTAAAGGCAAGGCAAGGCAAGGCAAGGCAAGTTTATTTCTATAGCACATTTCATACAAAGTGGCAATTCAAAGTGCTTTACATAAACAGAAATAAAATTGAAGTATAAGAAAATAAAATAATAATAAAAAATAAAAAAACAAATAAAAACAGATTAAAATGAGTTAAGTCAAGTTATAAAAGAATGAAAAGAAAAGAAAGACACAATAGTGCGATCTGTCGGACGTAACACAGTGCTCATTCAGTAAAGGCACAGCTAAACAGATGTGTTTTCAGTCTTGATTTGAATGTGCCTAATGTTGGAGCACATCTGATCATTTCTGGAAGCTGATTCCAGCAGTGAGGGGCGTAATAGCTGAATGCAGATTCACCCTGCTTTGACTGAACTCTTGGAATTTCTAGTTTATGTGATCCTAATGATCTGAGTGATCTGTTAGGTTTGTATTCAGTCAGCATATCTGTAATGTATTGAGCTCCTAGGCCATTTAGTGATTTATAGACATCTGGATTTATAGATTTCCTGGTTCTGGTCAGAATCCTGGCCGCAGCGTTCTGGATAAGCTGCAGCTGTCTGACTGTCTTTTTGGAAAGGCCAGTGAGGAGTCCATTACAGTAATCCACCCTGCTGCTGATAAAAGCATGAACAAGTTTCTCTAAGTCTTCACTGGAAACAAAGCGTCTGATTCTTGCAATGTTTTTGAGATGATAGTATGCTGATTTAGTTACTGCTTTGACATGACTGTTGAAACTGAGATCTGACTCCAGAGTCACACCAAGATTCTTGACCTTATTTTTGGTTGTTTGACCCTTAGAGCCGAGGTACGCATTCACCTTGAGAACCTCATCTCTGTTCCCGAATGTGATGACTTCAGTTTTCTCTTTGTTTAACTGAAGAAAGTTTTGGCACATCCAATTGTTAATTTCATCAATGCATTGGCAGAGGGTGTCAATGGGGCTGTAGTCATTAGGCAGTAAGGCTATGAAGATCTGAGTGTCATCAGCATAGCTGTGGTAGGAGATTTGGTTCTTTCTCATTATTTGGCTCAGAGGGAGCATATAAAGGTTGAACAGGAGAGCTGCCAGAATTGAGCCTTGTGGGACTCCACATGTCATGGGTGTCCACCTCGACCTATGGTCACCTATACTGACATGGTAACCTCTCCCTTCAAGATACGATCCGAACCATTTGAGGACCATCCCAGACAGCCCAACCCAGTTTTCCAGAAGTATGCTGTGATCGAGAGTGTCGAATGCAGCACTGAGATCCAGCAATACCAGCACTGTTAGTTTGCCTGAATCTGTATTTAGGCGGATATCATTGATTATCTTTATAAGGGCGCTCTCTGTACTGTATTGTGCTCTGAAACCAGATTGAAAATTGTCTAAACACCCCTTGAAGTTTAAGAACTTGTTAATCTGGTTAAAAACAACTTTTTCAATGATTTTGCCAAAGAAAGGGAGATTTGGGGCACCACGGTGGCGTAGTGAGTAGCACGTTCGCCTCACAGCAAGAAGGTCGCTGGTTCGATCCCCGGCTGGGCCAGTTGGCATTTCTGTGTGGAGTTTGCATGTTCTCCCCGTGGTTGCGTGGGTTTCCTCCGGGTGCTCCGGTTTCCCCCACAGTCCAAAGACATGTGGTACAGGTGAATTGGGTAAGCTAAATTGTCCGTAGTGTATGTGTGTGAATGAGAATGTATGAATGTGTTTCCCAGAGATGGGTTGTGGCTGGAAGGGCATCCGCTGCGTAAAACAAATGCTGGATAAGTTGGCGGTTCAATCCGCTGTGGCGACCCAAGATTAATAAAGGGATTAAGCCAAAAAGAAAATGAATTAATGAATGAAGGGAGATTTGAGATTGACCTGTAGTTGCTCAGTAGGGTGTTATCCAGGTTGCTCTTTTTCAAGAGGGGTTTAACTACTGCAGTTTTAAGTGAGTTTGGAAAAATCCCTGAGAGAAGTGAAGCATTCACCACTTTCAGAAGATCCATTTCTAGACAGTTAAACACAGTTTTGAAGAATGATGTGGGGAGCGTGTCGAGATCGCAGGTTGATGTTCTCATAATTTGCACAATCTCTTCTAAGATTTTACCATCAATTTCCATGAAATCAGACATAATGTCTGATTTCTTAAGTTGTGGTTGAGCTTGTCTGACGTCGACACAGTTTGGCTGATTGGATGAGCTGATTGTCTTTCTGATAATATTGATCTTATTAGTAAAGAAATGAGCAAACTCATTACATTTGCTTTCAGAGAGTAGTTCACTAGGAATCCTACTGGGGGGGGTTGTGAGTCTCTCTACCGTTGCAAAGAGGGTGCGGGTGTGATCTATATTGCTGTTTATAAGGCTTGAGAAGAAAGTCTGCCTAGCAGTGTTTAGTTCCACATCAAAAGCATGGAGACTGTCTTTATAGATATTGTAATGGACTACTAGTTTCGTCTTCCTTCACATACGCTCAGCTTTTCTGCATTGTCTTTTCATCATCTTTACCGATGTTGACCTTGTCCAAGGTCCTTTCTGTCTGCCAGTTCTCTTCCTGACTTTAACAGGAGCAATATCATCAATGACATTCTTAACTTTAGAATTAAACAAATCAAGGAGTAAACAGTAGACCCCCTCTCCTCGAATGCTCTCTCAGATGTTCCAGTTTTACCTCACAGCTGGTTCCTCTGTGAGTTAAATGTGAATTTTAAAGGGACAGTTCACTCAAAAATGAAATTTACTCCTAATTTACTCTCCTTCCAACACAAAAGAAGTTATTTTGAAAAAGGTTCGAAACCTGTAACCATTGACTTCCATAGTAGGATAAACAAATACCACAGGGCTTTCGACCTGAGAGATAAGAGATGGAAAAGTTGCAGCTTGTAAAAAAATAGAGCCCACCTGACTTGACGAGGACTGAGACTGCAGACCTCTCGTACACACTGCAAGTTCTTGTGATCTGTGAAGACACTGAAAGGATGTTTAAACCCCTAGTTCAACTAGTGCCTCCATATGTTTTACACAGCGTATGCCCTTCCAGCCGCAACCCAGTACTGGAAAACACCCATACACACTCATTCCCACACATGCACTACAACCAATTTAGTTTCAATTCATCTATAGTGTATGTGTTTGGACTGTGGGGGAAACTGGAGCACCTGGAGGAAACCCACATTAACACAGGAAGAACGTGCAAACTCAGTTCAGTCCGTCTTATGCTGTGTGCTCTAAAAGAAAGTACAGTACAGATTTGTGCTTTGTTTGGCAAGCGAGCACTAGTGAAAGAGTTGATGAAGATGCGGAAGACTCATAATAAGATGACGGGGGAGGGGCCGAACAGATTTCACCCTCATGAATAATTCATTAGCTGAAGCTGCCAGCTCCTTGAAGACTTACAGCATCAGCAAACTCACAGCCATAGGTGAAAACATGCAGAGAAGAAAGAGCAGTGTTTAAACCTACAGCAGACTTCAAGCAGTTAAATGCACTGAGAGAGCTCAAACGCGCTGCAAGTTAATAAAATGCATAGAAAAAAATGCATAAAAAAAGACTTAGAAATTGAGAAAACATAATTATTTTGACAAGACACACACTAATTCTCACAACACATGCAAATATTGAAAGAATTATATTTGCAAGTTTTCTGAACTTGCAGCGCGTTTGATCTCTCTTAGTCACCGTACAAATGAGATTAATATATAAATAAATAAATAAATGAATAAATAAACAAACAAAAACAATGTATTAATAAATAAATAAATAAATAAAACATTATATTAATAAATAAATAAATAAATAAAAACAATGTATTAATATATTAATAAAAAAAATAAAAAAAGTAATAATTTATAAATTAATAAATAAATAAAACATTATATTAATAAATAAATAAAAAAATAAAAAAATAAATAAATAAATAGAAACAATGTATTAATATATATAAATATATATATATAAATATATATATACATATATATAAATATATATATATATATATATATATATGTATATATATAAATTAATTATATAAATTAATAAATAAATAAAAAACAATGTATTAATATTTAAATAAATAAATAAAACAATGTATTAATAAATAAATAAAACAATGTATTAATTAATAAATAAATAAAACAATGTATTAATATATAAATAAATAAATAAAACAATGTATTAATTAATAAATAAATAAATAAAACAATGTATTAATATATAAATAAATAAATAAAACAATGTATTAATTAATAAATAAATAAATAAAACAATGTATTAGTAAATAAATAAATAAAACAATGTATTAATAAATAAATAAATAAATAAAACAATGTATTAATATATAAATAAATAAATAAACAAACAACAATGTATTAATGAATAAATATAAATAAATAAATGTATTAATTATTTACTAAATATAGTAATTCAATTTAAAAAATATATAGATAGACAGACAGACAGACAGACAAAAAATTTAATATTTTTGATCTGTTTCAGAATCTGAGTATCTTTACTAATTGCATGTTGTTCTGTAGATTGTAGAACGATTTGAGTTCAAGTATTTCAGCTGAAGTCTTACTGTTAATAAATTCCACTGATTTACACATTTAAAAACCCCACATTTAAATTGCCGTATATTTAATAAATCATGGTTAAAATGTAAAATATAGTATGTATATATATATTTTTTTACTTTTTACATTCATTTTTTGCAAATCAAACAACACCAAAATATAAAAAACTGCCAAATTTAAATATTTGTTTCCCTTTTATTTTAAATCTCAACTAAAATATCAGCAAAGATCTAATGAACTGTATTTGTATTTTACTCTTTATTTGTTTTTCGTTATTTTATTTTCAACAGGAGAATCCAAGGTGAGGAGTTAAGCGCTGCAAATTATCACCACATGATCAAAGAAAAAGCTTTCGCACACAATATTTATATACACGACCTACTATATGGTTTCTATAAAAAGCAAGTGTTTAGCCAGAATTAGCTGTATAATGGAAACGGCGCAGATGGTTGTGTTTGAAGAAAGCAGAACTGCTGACAGAGGAGTTTCCTGCAGCACTCTTTTTTTCTGTTTATCAGAGACTCACAGAGACGGAGATCTCTTTACATGAGGGAAACCCGTCTTTCCCAAACTATTCGGCATTAGCATGATAAAACACTGGCTGAAGAATAGACAGTAACAAAGAAGCAAACGCGCAGATTTTCAGAGCCTATTTTCATCTTTCCTTCTCTTTTTTTGGCATGAGAGGCCTGGGTATTATTCATGTCAGAGCATCATAATTGCCTTTCAGACCAGCTCTTTTGTGCTTGTGCTTGAGCCTTAGCGATCGCTTTTTTAGTCTCGCTCTCACACGCACATAGAAACACACACTCACACACTCTTGCTTTCTTTTATACTCTCATAGAGAGACTAGAGCTGTGAAAAGATTAATCGCATTCGAAATAAAAGTTGTATATACATTATATGTGTGCAGTGGTGTAACTAATTACAAATACTCAAACTCCTGTAATTGAGTAGTATCTCTCAGGAATTGTAATTTACTGAGTAGTTTTATAAATGTGGACTTTTACTTTCCCTTGAGTACATTTTTAGGGCTGTATTGGTACTTTTACTCTACTACTTTCCTTCAACCTGCAGTCACTACTGTATTTCTTTCTTGTCTGTGGTCATTGTCTAAAGTAGAAAGATCAGTCCTGTGATTCCTGTCCAATTAAATCACACATAGAAAGTAAATTGCATCATACTGAACAATCTCAAGACATGGGCGCTTTATAAATGCAGCAAACCTTTGGGAAACATTAAAAATGTCCAAGAAGATGTGCAAAATCTGCACACGCAATGATCCAGAGACTGTTTATAGACTGCATGTCACTGAAAATGATGGATGTCGACTGTATGATGACTGAAATCACCAAACAGCCTTAAACAATCACTAAATGGAACAAATGAAGAATGGAAGGGAGGGCCAAATAAAAGGAAGGACCGAACAAGGAATGAAAGGAAGGATCGCAGAACCAAATAAACGAAGGATTCAAGGAAGGACTGAACAAACTAAGGAAGGAAAGAAGGAACGAATGAATGAACAAAGGACCTAATGAAGGAAGGAACAAAAATATGAACGAATGAGCGAACAAATGAAGGGAGGAAAGAAGGAAGGACCAAACGAATGAAGGAAGGATTCAAGGAAGGACTGAACAAACTAAGGAAGGAAGGAACGAAGAACAAATGGACCTAATGTAGGAAGGAACAAAAATATAAACAAACGAACGAGTGAACGAAGGAAAGAGGGAACAAACTAATGAATGCAGGAAGGAGAGAACAAACAAATAATTGAAGGAAGGTTGGAAGGAACGAACAAAAATAGGAAGATCCCTAAATACACTACATGTTGTTTGTGCAGGGATGTGTAAACGTAACATTCTGTAAACGCATTGGGAAACATCCATACACACTCATTCACACACATACACTACGGACAATTTAGCCTACGAATTACTCACTACATCAAAAAGATTGCGCTGGTATACCACACTCACGCTACATATATTTTAAGAACAGCAACACTGAAAATGCTCGCGTATTGTGGATAATAAAGCAAATCACTTTCTCTGACTGAAATTGCCAAAAACATCTCGATCTAAGCAGTTCTTTTGACCTTGCTGACACGGCCTGTACGTATATGAAGAGCTTTTCTAGCCGTCCAAAAGCCCATCCATCAGCTGTTCTCCTCATACAGCTATTCTCTCAACGGATTACACACACACACAAACACACAAATGCATACACTTTCAGAAATAGGTACAAAAGTTGTCACTAGGACAGTACCTTTTCAAAATTCACACCCTTGTAGCTAATTTTCTCCTTAAAGGAGCACACTGCTACCATGGAAATAGATATAAGTATCTAAACGGTATTTGTAGTTGCTGTACTTGTATTCATTAGTTCACTACCAGCCAAGCGTTTGGAAGCATTAAGACATTTTAATGTTCAGACCTCCAGAAATCATCCTAATATGCAGATTTGATGGTCTGACTGAGGCCTTTCTAAGAGTTGAATCTTTTTTGTGTAAACCTTAATATAAGAGGCCATGCATTATTTTTTCTCTCTTGTTATGTCGTAATCACGACTTAATTTTTGTTTTTATTTATTTATGTATTTATTATCATTAATAATAATAATAATAATAATATCTGGCCAATGTCTGGCCAGGGAGAGAATAGCCTAGCTGCAGACGCGCACTCGTGTAACATGTTAAAGGCGTTCAGAACAGCCATAATATTATGAGCGCAAACGCCCGTGATTAATGTACATTCATGATTATGTTCATGTAAATGATTATATACCATTATTTACAATAAAATATCCTCAACTGTTACCATTTTAAAGCCACTCCGTACTATATGGTGTAAAATAAGTTGCTGCATGTATGAGTTAAATGATGAAGAATGATGAAGATCCTGCTTTTGCTTTAATCCTTTTCGCAAGTTAATTACCATTACTTTAAAACTGCGCCATATTGAGTTGCTTTAAAATGGTAACAGTTGAGGGAATATTACTGTAAATAATGATGTTTAATCATATACATGAATATAATCATGAATGTACATTAATCACGGGCGTTTGTGCTCATAATATTATGGCTGTTCTGAACACCTTTAACATGTTACACAAATGCGCGTCTGCAGCTAGGCTATTCCCTCCCTGGCCAGACATTGGCCAAATATTATTAATAATAATAATAATAATAATAATAACAATAATAAATACATAAATAAAAATTTTTAAAGTCGTGATCACGACATAACAACTTTTATGATGTCGAGATCATGAGAAAATTATGTAGTAATCAAAAAATATTTTAATGCATGGCCTCTTAGGACTTCCGTATAAGGGCATCCAAAAGTACCGTTTAAAAGCTGTATTTACAGTAAACTGACTGCATTATTCATGTAAAAGCATCCAAAATGCTCATGATTAATGTGATCCGGAGCATTTGATTCAGTTGCTAATGTTTTTTTAAGCCATAACAGAGTCGACGGTAACAGAGTTGACATTTTCCACCATTTTGTGCTTTAGCTCAAGATGCTAACCTCCGGACACTAATTGAAGTTTATTTATAAACAAATGTCAAGAGGATCACGTGCTTATGATTGTTCTCAGCTGTTCCAAAGTCAGCTCATGATCGATTATCCAATCAGATGATTCCTAACTCTCTATAAATAACCAAAGTTTTCTTATCTCAACATCTATGTTTTGAAGAACCCCACCTATCCACCCCTACTTTCCCTCCTTTACAGATGAGCGACACGGCGGCCCAATGATTAGCACTGTTGTCTCACAGCAAGAATGCCTCTGGTTTAAGTCCCTACTAAACCAGATGACATTTCTGTGCAGAGTTTCGCTTGTTCTCTCCATGCTCGCGTGGGTTTTCCTCGGGTTCTCCGGTTTCCTCCCACAGTCCAAATAACACGCACCCTAAGTAAATTGAACACACAAATCGATACCACAGTCAAGCTCTTAGCGAGTACACCTCACCTCAGTTCCGTCACTAGCTGGAAATAAGCCAAGGGGGGAGTTCCTCAAGATCTACCTGAGCTCAAACTCCCCTCTCGCCCTGCAAACGGGAGGGAGCCCCGCGCTCGAGGATCTCATAAGCTCAGGGCTCTCTCCAGGGACAGCATGCCATACAAGCTTTGTTATCAATCATCAGCTGTGTGAAGTATTAAAATGGCATTTATAAACCACAATTTCATGCATTTACATCATATTATTGTTTTTATGAGAAATTCGCTGTGATATCACAATAACAGTTGACAAATAATTAGGCGCATCCTAAAAGTTTTGTACAATTTAATGAGAAAAGAATAATGACATGCTCCAATACCTTCATGAGTTTCCCGCCAGAGGAAGTGACACCACTTGCAGCATGTCACATGCTTTTCCTATTGGTGCTTGTGCTTTTTTTAAATATCCAATGTAACAGAGTTGACCAGAACGTAGAGACAGACACAAAATATATTTGTTTATCTCTGAAATTACATATTTTATCTAAATGTTTAACTCAGTAGAAAAAACAAGTAAGAAAGATATCAAACAAACGTAATAATGTCGAGATAATTCAGGATTCAGGAAACAGAAACAGTCAAAAATAGTCTTAAAGTTAATACTTTCAAGACAAAATGTCCTTAAATGCATATACAAAATAGGCCACTTTATTAGGTAGACCTCATGAGTACCGGGTTGAACTCCCTTTACACCTTCACCACCAGCTTGAACCGTTGATAAAAGGCAGGATGGATCCATGCTTTGATGCTGTTGATGAATTCTGACTATCCGAATGTTGCAGCAGGAGCCTCATCAGACCAGGCAACGTTTCTCCAATCTTCTATTGTCCAGTGTTGGTGAGCTTGTGTGAATTGTAGTCTCAGTTTCCTGTTCTTAGCTGACAGGAGCAGCACCCGGTGTGGTCTTCTGCTGCTGTAGCCCATCTGCCTCAAGGTTGGCCGTGTTGTGCGTTCAGAGATGCTCTTCTGCAGACCTCAGTTGTAACGAGTGCTTATTTGAGTTACTGTTGCCTTTCTATCAGCTGGAACCAGTCTGGCCATTCTCCTCTGACCTCTTACATCAACAAGGCATCTGCGCCAACAGAACTGCCGCTCACTGGATATTTCCTCTTTTTCAGACCATTCTCTGTAAACCCTAGAGATGGTTGTGCATGAAAATCCCAGTAGATCAGCAGTTTCTGAAATACTCAGACCAGCCCGTCTGGCACCAACAACCATGCCACGTTCAAAGTCACTGAAATCACCTTTCCTCCCCATTCTGTTGCTCGGTTTGAACTGCAGCAGATCGTCTTGACCATGTCTACATACCTAAATGCATTGAGCTGCTGCCATGTGATTGGCTGATTAGAAATTTGCGTTAACCAGCAGTTAGACAGGTGTACCTAATAAAGTGGCCGGTAAGTGTATATTTTTAGAGATAACTGGATATCATTTGAGTTATTATTGAAGTCTGTTTCATTAAGGAGCTTTAGAAGCTTCATCCTGAGTCACAAAATGTCCCAGTAATTCTAGAATCACATATACGGTGCTGTACATTCCCTCTCTGGTTACATACAGCATATTGATGCATATTAATGACCCGAGCGCTGCAGCTATTTCAGAGCACTGCAGTGAACTACAAACTACATTCGCGCTTATAAGCAGTTTTCTGTTCGCCGCTGAGACCATCATGCACATATGTGTGAAACCCTGTACATGCCTGAACGCCATACAAACGCCATCGATTGTTTACTTCCTGAAAAATCGAGCAGTTCATGACACACCGTCCAGGCAGAGCGATGGATCTGATTACCATGCTGACAAACACAATCAGCAACTTTCTGCCAGCAGCCTCCCCCATCAGACACACACATGCACACACACACACATACTGCAGATAAAATTCAGCCTGGGACCATGTGAATTCAACGGATGTACTGCTTGTTATTTAAGCAATTCTGATTTAACAAACATCTTTTTAAAAAGATGTTCAACATCTTTACACGCAGTGACCTGTTTAGACTGCCAATGATGTCACTGATGAGGAGATGACGGATGTTTACAGTAGCACATCATGACTTCGCCAAGTACGATGCGATTCTGGATTAACAACAATGTCCTGGAAGATCATTTTTGTTGGAAATTGTAACCCATGCCTAGTGGTGTAAAGTAACTAATTACAAATACTCTGCACTACTGTAGTTGAGTAGTTTTTCTCAGGAATTGTAATTTACTGAGTAGCTTTAAAAATGTGGACTTTTACTTTCACTTGTGTACATATTTAGTGCAGTATCGGTACTTTTACTCCACTACTTTCCTTCAACCTGCAGTCACTACTTTATTTCTTTCTTGTCTGTGGTCATTGTCTAAAGTAGAAAGATCAGTCCTGTGATTCCTGTCCAATTAAATCACACATAGAAAGTAAATCGCCTCATACTGAACAACCTCAAGACATGGACGCTTTATAAATGCAGCAAACCTTTTGGAAGCATAAAAAATGTCCAAGAAGATGTGCAAAATCTGCACACGCAATGATCCAGAGACTGTTTATAGACTGCATGTCACTGAAAATGATGGATGTCGACTGTATGATGACTGAAATCACCAAACAGCCTTAAACAATCACTAAATGGAACAAATGAAGAATGGAAGGAAGGGCCAAAAAAAAGGAAGGACCGAACAAGGAATGGAAGGAAGGATCGAAGAACCAAAAAAATGAAGGAAGGATTCAAGGAAAGACGAAACAAACTATGGAAGGAAAGAATGAACGAACAAACGATGAAGAAAGGAACAAAAATATGGACGACAGAATGAGCGAACAAATGAAGGGAGGAAAGAAGGAAGGACAAAGAACAAACTAAGGAAGGAAGGAACGAACAAACGAATGAATGTACAAAAAAAGCGGAGGATTCGTCGACCGTTTGTTAAAGGAAGGATCAGAAAAGACTATTGATGTATGCAGGGGCGGACTGGCCATAGGGAGTACCGGGACATTTCCCGGTGGCCCGACGGCCGATCTGGCCTGCCACCGTGAATCTGGCCTGCACCCTCTATCCAACCCCTCCTTCTTCCTCCATGTGAGTAAGTGTGATTAAAACGGTTGCCTCATTGTTTTCTCTTGCTTGCAAGTTATGTATTTAATTGTGTTTTGTAACTTGTAACCGCTTGCAGTGGATCTGGTTAACTTCTTATATCGTGTCTAAAGCCACGATGTAAACGCGATGCGTGCCGCATTGTTTACAGATTAACATGCGTTTGTGAACTCGTGTTCCTCTACTGTTTGTCGTTGCTATGGCTACACCAGCTCTCCTACACACGTGCGGCGGTCCTGTTTCATAATGGTTCAGCTTTTGCCGCTGTGTGCATTATTACTGAATGTGTGTCGCTGTTTTAACTTATGGTTAAGAATAGAGCAATAAGCTGTGAGATCAGGGAGGCTAGGATCGTGTCAGAGACGGGGTTAGATCCAGATTCGGAATAACAAAAATGCAGAAATAACAAAAGTTTGAGTTAACGGAGGAACAAAAAGGCCAACAGGCAAAATATCTCATGAAAAAAATCTAGATTAGAAACCCACATCCAAAAACGAGAAAAAAGCATAAAAAACAAAAACTCTGGAAAGAGTATACTTAAGAAAACCAGGGAAAGACCTCTACGACTCCTACGACAACTAAAGGCTAGCATCAACAATAACCGAGCAAAGAAACAAGGGAAACAACTCAACTTAAATACATACAACATAACAGGACACATGTGAAAACAATCACGTAATTACTGAACTAAAACAAACGCGAATATCTAGGGAGAAATGAGGACATCTAGTGGAGAAACAAAATCATGTAAAAAGTCATGTCTAAAATCCTGAAAATGGCAGATCCTGACAGTTTTCGGGGGTGAGGTGTCTGAATAACACTATTGAGAACCGGGTACTGTGATGTTAGTAACTACTGTGAAGCGTGTTTTCGGGCGCTGCGATCCTATACCATTGTTGCCGTTAGGGTGTCGTTAGATGGGTCTGATATACGTGCAACTCCCGGGAAAATATTGAAATATTGAACGGCCCTTATTTTACGTTTTTTTTTCCGACACCCCAGCTGCTGGAAATAAACCATAAAATTAAAACAAAATTTTACAGTGTATGAACTCAGTGAACCCAGTGATGAGTACATTTTTGACATTACATTTAAATAAATTTTTTTAACCCAACTGTTGGGTTTGTCCATAATTAAGAAAACGTGTCCTAGTAACGTATTTGAGATTGTCAAAAAATTACATGATGAATTTGTGAAAACAAAAACTCCAAGAGTCATTCATTTATTAGTCTTTGATTTGTCAGGGGTCACCCCAGTAGAATAAATCGCCAACTATTCCGGCATATGTGTTGTGCATCGATTTATTAGGGGTCACCCCAGTGGAATAAATCGCCAACTATTTCTGCATATGTTTTGAGCATCGAATAAAGACATAGTTCAGGGTACATATTTGTCGGTTCTCAAAAATGTAGCCCTGGGCACATATTTCCAATAATCCTGGGTTTATTTATAAATACTCATTCAGTGTAAATAAAGCATGTTTTTTTAACATGGGCACAGTTTGAAACATGACTGCGCTGCACGTCTTCTGAAACTGTAGAAAAAATGTACGATTCCTGAGTCTGTATCTCAGGAGAAATGAAAAGGTCTCACTCTGTATGTACTGGCATGAACTCCAGGAATATTACAGAGATCTTTAAAGATGTTCAAGAGCGTCTTCATGACACTGTAGTGTTCAGATGAGCAGCGCTGTCAGCTTTTAAGAAGGATCTGCTGACAGTGGTGAAGACGAGGTGAAGTGAGCGAGGAAGTACATAGCGAGTGAGTTCAGCGGTGAATTAATAATAAATCAGCACTATCGCTACGCCATCTGAAAAATTCATGTGTCAGTCAGGTCTGCTTATGAGAGACTCTGCAGATTTACACTGAAGACCGTCACCGCAGTCTAAAACTGTATTCATTTTCATTTAAGATTATGAAATAGTTCAGTCAGTCAGTCAGTCAGCCAACGTACTCTTACAGTTCGGATCTATTGTGCTGGGTAGGAAATCTGAAGTGAGAACTAATTAAGCTCAGATATATTGTGCTCCTAGAACTAAATTCAAACCAACTCTTTTAATGCAACTAAAATCATTTAGTTCCTGTAGTGCAAACATGACAACAATAAAAATAGTTGCTGTGAAAATGTATCCCAATGTAAAGGCTCTGAATATAGTTTGTTGGTTGAACGGTCCTACTTTATATTGTGGCCTTAACTAATATGTACTCACACAGAAATTAATAATTCGCTACAATGTACTTGGGGAACACTTAGGTAACTACGCGCTATGAATCATCTATTAAGCATCAGCAATTAACACTACATTAATAAACGTTAGTAAGTTTATACCTGCAGCTACAAATGCTCGATTCCTGACTTATAAGTACATTTATAATGCGCTTAATAATTGTGTTTTCAGACTTTGTTAAGGATTCATTTTTCATGACTAAACTAGGTATCACATTATTTACAAATCATTTGTATTTAAGAATAGTTGGTGGTTTTTAAGATCATTCAGAATGAGTTAGTAAACGATTAATAAACTATTAAAATTAACATTTATATATTGCATTATTCATTCATTTTCTTGTCGGCTTAGTCCCTTTATTAATGCGGGGTCGCCACAGCGGAATGAACCGCCAACTTATCCAGCATTTGTTTTACGCAGCGGATGCCCTTCCAGCTGCAACCATCTCTGGGAAATATATTGCATTATTCATCATATATTTATAGTTCATTCATTCATTCATTTTCTTTTCGGCTTAGTCCCTTTATTAATCCGGGGTCGCCACAGCGGAATGAACCGCCAACTTATCCAGCATTTGTTTTACGCAGCGGATGCCCTTCCAGCCACAACCCATCTCTGGGAAACACATCCATACATTCTCATTCACACTCATACAATACGGACAATTTAGCTTACCCAATTCACCTGTACCGCATGTCTTTGGACTGTGGGGGAAACCGGAGCACCCGGAGGAAACCCACGCAACCACGGGGAGAACATGCAAACTCCACACAGAAATGCCAACTGGCCCAGCCGGGGATCGAACCAGCGACCTTCTTGCTGTGAGGCGAACGTGCTAACCACTCGGCCACCGTGGCGCCCATTTATAGTTCATTTGTATGTAAATAAATGCTTTATTAACTCAACTTCCTGCAGTTTTGTGACCTAATCTAAAGTGAGGACTATTCATGCTTTATAAATCTCTTATATAATATAATATATTATATATGAGATATAATATAATATCTCGTTTATTTAGATTTTTTGTTTGATTGCATTAAATAAAGTGTCACTTTAAAAAATGCACAAATCTAACGTTATAATGAAAGCGTTCAATTGCTTTCCTAACGTTTTATGCTCATTTAGGACAAAAATTGTTGTATTTGAAAAAAAAAACATCAAGATGGACATCTTTAGATGTTATTATTATTAATTATGTGTATATGTCTGTTCAAACACGCACCCTAAACCCAGTATACACTTTCGCTACGCTTCAAATCGCATGTCCAGAATCCGTTTGGGAAACAGCGTCTGTTTATCACTATGGAGCGCGTCTGCTGACAGTCACGCACCGCTTTATGGCTGTTTTGAGGATTGCATAGGCAGAGCGACGACACCTGTAATGAAAAGGAAAGGGAATCCTGCCGTTTTTATATTTATTTCAAAGTGTCTCATGCCTAAATAAACCGAAAGCACAGAACTGACTCACATTTAAGAGCAAGGGGCGGCCCCTGGTGGTTCGGCGGTATGGGTTGCGTATAGGGAGGATGGGCTCTTTATTGTTTATTGCCACCCTTCAGAGAAAGAATAAAAATACGGGAGAAATACGGGAAAATACCTTTACGTGATGTTAGCGGGATAGAACTGTAAAATACGTGAGAATCCTGGGAAAAACGAGAGGGTTGACAGGTATGCGCCATAATAATGTGCATATCGCACTTTTGTCCAGCCGCATATCCGATCTAGCCTTTACTGCAGAGGAGGGAGTGTTTTTCAAAGATATTATGCTAACTGGTTAGCATTTTGGCAGATTTAACTAACATTAACTAACATGAACAAATACTCTTAATAAATGTATTATTCTTTATTTGTTCATGTTAGTACATACATTAACTAACATCAACTAATGCAACCTTATTGTAAAATGTTACCATAATAATAATAATAATAATAACAATAATTGTATTCTGAGTGTTCTGGGAAGCCAAAATCTCTAAGTGAACTGCAACATGATGACCCACTTGACTAGTAAACGTAACAATCCTGTAACAACCTTAGTTAATCAATTGTTATCGACTTACTAAAGTGACTAAAGACTTACTAAAAACTTGAAAATGTTTTGTGTTGTCAACATTTCAGTCACCTGCCAGTGTTCAGGGCTGTTAATAATAGTGTGCTGAATGGCTGCCAGTATCTAAAGGAGCCACTGCGTCTTGATGCCAGTTAGATCTGCATTAGTTCTCCTTCTGTTCATGCCTTTTCTAATAAACACCACATACTGTACGCTTATGTCTTTGGAGAGTATAACTTTGTGTGTCGTTACATCAAGCTCCATCTTTTTCATCTCTCGATGTGAGTTTCTATCTTTACATCCATCTATTTTTATGCGCATTTTTGAATATTTCATAAGTGACGTTTATTTATAAACTAAATTCGAGAGGATCACTTGCTTATGATTGAACACAGCTGGTCCTGCATTAGCCAATTTATGATTCACCAATCAGACGATTCCTAAGCCACCATAAATAACCTAAGTTCCATATCACAGCCATCTTCGTTTTGAAGAATCCTCCTTCCTCCTGTACTCCTCCTCCTTTCATAGATAGGTGGCACGGTGGCCCAGTCGTTAGCACTGTTGCCCTTACAGCAAGAACGTCACTGGTTCTAGTCCTCACCAAGCCAGTCTGCGTTTCTGAGCGGAGTTTACACATTCTCCCCGTGCTCGATGGGTTTCCCCCGGGTTCCCCGGTTTCCTTCCACCATCCAAAAACATGCAACTCAAGTTTATTGACTAATCCAATATCATAGACATGCTCTTAGTAAGTAGTTATCTCTTCATAGCAATCCCCATTTGTTTATCAGCTTCAACAGCAGGGGAGTTCTCGAGATCTACCTGAGCTCAAACTCCCCTCTCGCCCTGCAACAGAAGGAAGCCCCAGGCTTGAGGATCTTATGAGCTCAGGGCTTTCTCCTGGGACAGCATGCCAAACATGCTTCATAATCAATCATCAGCTAAGTGTGAAATCTTGAAAAAATGTTTAATGGATACACCAAGATGAGGATAACTTTTGAAAATAATAAATTTTTATGAAGAATGTTTATGGCAGATTTATGACAAGTCCTGTTAAACCAAGCTGTACCGACAAAGATAAAGACTGGTTGTGATGTATTTGCTTATGTCAAATTGTCATAACAATCAATGTCATATTTGCATTTAAATTGACCTAACTGAACAAATGACACTTCAAGAGGTCACACTTAGCTGATGATTGATAATAAAGCGTATTTGGCATGCTGTCCCAGGAGAGAGCCCTGAGCTCAGAATATCCTTAAGCCCAGGGCTCCCTCCTGTTTAAAAGGCATGAGGAGAGTTTGAGCTCAGGTAAGTCTAGAAAACTCCCCCCGCTTGTGAACGTGCTGAGATATATCTGACTAGGCTGCCTTAAGATGCTTATTAAGAGTAGTTGATTTACTTATGTTGTATGTTTTGGACGGTGGGAGAAAACCGGAGAACCAGAGGAAAACCCACACGAACACAGGGAGAACATGCAAACTCCACACAGAAACGCCGACTTGCAACGTTCTTGCTGTGAGGTAACAGTGCTAACCACTGGGCTACCGTGGCGCCCTATCAGAGAGGGGGAGGTGTTGGGGTGGAAGGGGGGATTCTTCAAGACGAAGATGACCGGAGTAGAAAGCTCTGGTAATTTATAGTGTGTCAGGATTCGTCTGATTGGTGCAATATGCAGAGCTGATGTGGTACCAGCTGTGTTCAATCATAAGCACAAGATCATCTAGAAATTAGTTTATAAATAAACCCCACTTAATAACAATTAGCATAAGCATGCATAAAATCTCATTCACATTGCAGACACGTGTCATGTCATGATTATAAAGGTTTCATGACTTGGTCGTATGAACACCATCTTTAAATAAAGTGTTGCCGCATCACTCTGGCATCAAAACTGAGGTTGGATTACTACACATTGAAATATGGTGTCGTTTTTAAGGCCCTTATACATGGAACTATGAACACCACCAAAAAATCTGAGACTTTATATGTAAATTTGTAAATATGGTTTCTCTCGAGGTTTTTTAATTCTTTACTTTCGCTAATTGGTGAAGCTTTTTTTTTTCCTGGATTTGCTCTTCAGTGTTTGGACTCTCAGTAGTGAACATTAAACCACACTGAACTGATCTGAGCTGAACTCCAACACTAAAAACTGCACTGACACTGTTTCAATTGACTATAACCTTCTATGTGAAGCTGCTTTGGCACAATCTACATTGTAAAAGCGCTATAAAAATAAAGGTGATACGAATTGAATAGGTAGGAATAGGCCATGGATGAATATATGGCAGGATAATCTGTGACACATGCAAAATACTGTCCATCTGTTTGTGCTATTTTTGAGGGCTTACCTTTACATGACAACACTCCATTTGAAATCACACCAACAATAAGACTCTGTAGAGCTACAATCCCCTAGCATTCGATGAAATCCACAACGCTAGCTATTTGTACTTACAAGTTTTTGGAGAATAGTAGTCAACAGTTGGCTTCATGAAGTATAAACTGCTTTCATTTTCCCCATAGGGGATTGACTTTGAACTTATAAACTTTTAAAAACAGATCTGTTGGGAAATTATGAGGTTGCCAGTGCCATGTGCTTTTTATTAATGGAATCATTTATTATTTAAACATTATTTTCATATTATTCTTATTCATAATACAACCAAGCTTAAAAGTTTGATATGAGGAAAACTACAGAACTGACAATTCCAGAAAGTTACACTAATGGGACAGCTGAATTTGATAATTTTTTTATTTTGATAACAGAAAACAATGAATAGAAAACATTCTTACATACATAACTTTTAAGGTTGGAATAGTATGGAAAAGTTTTAAAGTGCTATTATGTGTTGCATAAAAATATTTTTTTTATTATTGAAAGCATTCATTTACATTTAAACATTATTTTCATCTTATTTATAATACAATCAAGCTACAAAGTTTGATGTGTGGTGGAAAAACTACAGAACTGAAAGGTTCAACCGATCAGTTTCATTTGATAAAATTGAAATTTTGGCAATACAAAAGTGACTGATATATACTAACATAAACTTTAAGGATGGAACAAGTATGGAAAAAGTGTTCATATGTGTTGCATTGAGCCAAATGGCCAATTTAGTTTATTCAGTTCACCTATAGCGCATGTGTTTGGACTGTGGGAAAAACCGGAGCAACCGGAGGAAACCCACGTCAACACGGAGAACATGCAAACTCCACAATGCCAACTGACCCAGCCGGGACTCAAACCAGTGACCTTCTTGCTGTGAGGCCACAGTGCTAACCACTGAGCCACATTGTCACAAAAAAAAGCAAATAATAAAACAATATAACTCATTTTCCACCTTTCCTTCCACTCTCCACCTCTGCTTTCACTCTATAACTGAATAGAGAAATCCATAACCCTATACATAATTTATGGCTCTGCATCAGACGATTGCAGTTTTGATCACTGGAATGGAGAAAGAGTGGCTTTGTGCCCACTCAGTAATTGGTTTAGTTTAGTTTAGTTAAAGAAATCACATTAGCCAAGTCTCACATTCATGGGTCAGCAGTGCTTCAAACACATATTCTTTCCACACTGTAATAAGTGATTGTTTACTTTACTAAAAGAGGACATATTATGCAAAAATCCCCTTTTATAAGGGTTTAAGCACACTTGCGTGGCGACAGTCGGTGATTACAGCCAGCATCTAATCATAAAAACTTAATAAAAACAGTCTGCAGAAACACTTTCTCTCTTTGTATGTGTCATCAGACAGGAGAAAGCCCCGCCCATTAGTGATGATCTCTCCCTCATTAGCATAAACAGCCCTGAGTGAGAAGCAGCCATCCACCATTACCGTACGTTTACACCGAAAGCAGCGAAAGCTAGCCGGAAGTCATTCATTTTCAATGGGAGCCGGCGGTGATAAGCAGCGAGAAGCAGCGCGGCGTGTCTTCGCCGGTGTGGGCGTCGAAGAGAGTTGAAATCAAGTTAACTTTATGGTAATGAGCTATGACGTGGTTCGGCGGCAAGCAATCAGCATGTAGAAGTCCACCGCTTGAGACGAGTCCAGAGAACATGGTCACTGTGAACTTTGGTTCCGATAACAGTTGTTCCCAAGGGTTTTAATATTGCGGTCGCCGGATTTCCAGTTATTTACAATGTTTTCTTACAGGGATATACATTAAAGAAGTTAGTGGCGAGTGACTGATGTGCATTAATGTTGTTATATATTTTTTTCCTTTAAAAAAAGCGGGAATTTCATGCGACAGTACAAATCAGTATTGCTGCTTCAGAATATTTCAGACATACGGACACATAATAGATGACTTAAACAACTTGATCTTTCATTGTTAAATGAATCTGATAAAAAGCGGGCAACATTTTCACGCTAGTAAGCATGTTTTATGTGGAAATGTAAGTGATTTGCTGATAATGCTGCAACGGTTCCCGATCTCGCCACCAGAGCTCTGAAGGCAGACAGCGTTGTCGACAGGGCGGTCAGAGCGAACTTTGATGCTCTCACAGCCTTCGGTGTGAACGTACAGTTAGAGTTTTAGCATCTGCTATGTCTGCAACACATGGGATGTTTTTAATAGCTCTATCATCACATAACTCCCTTCCTCCTCGGGTGTTTCCCTTAGCTGCCGCAGCCGGGGAGTTTGAGAGCTACCTAAGCTCAGGCTCCCCTCTCGCTCTATGAACGGGAGGGAGCCCTGGGCTCGAGGATCCCTTGAGCTCATGGCTCTCTCCCGGGACAGCATACCAAACAAGCTTATATCAAATCATCAGCTAAGTGTGAACTCTTGAACATTACTTATTAGCAAGTATGTAATGTGTATTTATATAGCGCATTTATTGTGTATGGCCATACACCCAAAGCACAATCATGAGGGGGGTCTCTCCACACCACCACCAGTGTGCAGCATCCACTTGGATGACAGCAGGCATAGGACAATGGCACCAGTGTGCTAAACTCACACCAGCTATAGAAGGAGCGGAGAGACAATGATAGAGATGATTGGGAGGCCAGGATGGTAAGGGTCGATGGTGGAAATTTAACTAGGACACCAGGGTTACACCCTCTTTACGAGAAGTGCCATGGGATTTTGAAAAGAGGATTTTTAATGACCACAGAGATTCAGGACCTTGGTTGAACGTCTCATCCGAAAGATGGTGCCCACTGACAGTATGTTGTCCCTTTCACTTTACTGGGGCATTAGGACTTTCATCGACTGCAGGTTGAGCGCCCCCTGCTGGCCTCACTAACACCACTTCCAACAACAACCTAGTTTTCCCATGTAGTCTCCCAGCCAGGCACTGACCAGGCTCAGCCCTGCTTAGCTTCAGTGAGTCCTCAATAAGGCCTCTGACGCATTTATACAATAATTAATACCATAAATCTCAACATAGACCCACTGGAAATACAAGCCTCTATCTACATATTTCCAAAACTGAATAAATGATACCTAATTCCCTGCAGTTTTCAGCTGAATTTAACACTAGAGGCAGTAAAATATTAATTCCCCCAATAATAATGATTGCATGAGCAGATTATGAAATTCAAATGACTTATTAATGAAGCGTTCTATCCACTGAGTGACCACGAAATACTTTCACTGCGGTGCAGGATTAAAAAATAACTTGCTTTGGTAAAACTGCTTAGTCCTTTACAAATGTAAGTTCGACCAAAAAGAGGTGAACAGAAAATAATAATAATCATGGCACAAAAACAAACCAATTCCAAGACATCATAAAGGAGCGCTTCAATTCAAACCAAATGTCATATTAAACATCAGACCATTTCATCCCTTTAAAGGTTCAGGACAACCTGGAATACGTTTTTTTTTAGATTTTAACAGATGTGTGTGTTGACATACCTGTCAACCCTCCCGTTTTTCCCGTATTTCTCCCGTCTTTCTCTGAAGGGTGACAATAAACTTTAAAGAGCCGATCATCCCTATACGCAACCCATACCGCCGAACCACCAGGGGCCGCCCCTTGCTCTTAAATGTGAGTCAGTTCTGTGCTTTCGGTTTATTTAGGCATGAAACACTTTGAAATAAACATTAAAACGGCAGGATTCCCTTCCCTTTTTATTACAGGTGCCGTCGCTCCTCCTATGCAATCCTCAAAACAGTCCTAAATCGGTGCGTGACTGTCAGACGCGCTCCATAGTGATAAACAGACGCTGTTTCCCAAACGGATTCTGTACATGCGATTTGAAGCGGAGCAAAAGTCTGTGTTTTGGGTGCGTGTTCGAACAGACATATACACATAATAATAACAACATCTAAAGATGTCGATCTTAGTGGGTTTGTTTTCCAAACACAACTAATTTGTCCTAAATGAGCATAAAACATTAGGACAGCAATCGAATGCTTTCATTATAGCGTTATTGTGATGTATTTTAAAGTGACACTTCTGTTATTTAATGTAATCAAACAAAAAAAATCATAATGAGATTCATTCGCTGCTCTTTAATCAGAATGTGTAAGTTATACAGTGAAGAAAAGGTTAATAAGATTTGATAATTCTATTTCTTTTTTTAATGTTAATTATCTGAACAATTGTTTTTTTGGGGGGGATGGGGGTCCTTTATTTTCACATCCCAATGTTGACAGGTATGGTGTGTTGAGCATCAGTTAAGACAGCGTTAGCTCCTCTCAGCTTCAATTGTGGGGAAACCTGAATAATTTGGAGCTTTTGTCAGCTAATTTCATCTTCCGGGTTAAAATAATGTTTGGGGCAGATCAAAATCAGTGATGTAGCGCGGATCTGCTGGGTTAAAATATCTTTGACCCATTAAAGGTGCAGTATGTAAGCTTTCACCCAGTGGTTGAACAAGGTATTGCGTTCACGCAAGCGCCTAACCTAACCAACACCTCGAGCTGATATATTAGAGACGACTTCTATTTCTCAGAGCTGAACAACAGAAAACTGACAATGATTACCTCAGGTACACCTCATGTGCTTTATTCAGTGTCAAATGCTAACAATGTGAGTTTGAATGCCGTTTTACATGACATTTACTGCCATATACTGAAAGCAGCAGCAGATAGTTCACCTCAGATCTTGAAATTGAACTTTATAACTAAACACGTGATTCAGCATGTACATTTAATAATGTTAAAGAGGGTTGATATGTATTAAATAGATTATGAACCTTATCATTTCGTGAGTGAGTGCATACTCTGTGCTTCTGAATGGCTGCATTTACATTTCTGGCGTGCTTCGTCTGGTGCAAACAGCCAAATTGCTAATCACTGCGTATCTCGTCATGAAGCATGTTGTTAGGACCAGTGTTGGGTGTGACACGTTACAAAGTAACGCGTTACTGGAATTAAATTACTTTTCCACTGAAAAAGTAGAGTAACTGATTACTGTTCATTTTTAGGTATTTTAATTACAGTTACTTACATTGTACTTGCGCTACATTGTAAAATAAAATAAACTCGCTGAATAATCTTTTACAATTTTATTAATTTATCTTCTAAAGGTAAAAGTAAACTCTTCCGCTTTAAAATCATCGTAGTGCAGGTGCACATGATAGCGCCGTGCGCCAGTTTGCTACTAGTCATATTCTAAAGTGGAAGATGTCGAAGTCGGCTGAAGCGAGTGGCTGTTTTACGAAATGGAAATATTCCCATTACTTCCCTTTTCAACACTTTTCACTTGTCAACAGCACGAGGAATCTACTAAAGCACCTGACACGGCAGCACAGACGACATTTTCAAAATGTATGCGCATCATGGCGTTTCCATCAACCGTTTTTTTATGCGCATATCCAAAATGCGAATAAAAATAGCTGTATGGAAACATAACACGGTGCCAACTTCTGCTAAGCAGGCAAAATCTTTTAGGTGCATATTAAACAAAATACCTGTCTCTGGCAAAAAAGCAGCACTGCCTGATCGATAGATAATATTTTTTTGCTATATTGTTTTCCTAAAGGTTACATTGCATACTAAAAATTATTATGTATGTAATTATTATAGATTTCTTTTAAAATAGAATATAATAAAGATGATTCAGAAAACTAAAAGGCTAAACTATTTCATGTTTGACTCATATGTTTTATCTAAGTATTTATTATTTACAGAGTTAAATCTCTATTATTTGTCCAAGATTTCTAGGGATTTCAAAAAGTATTTAGTTAAGTTACTTATTGAGTAATTAAGTTACTTTTCAGACACAGTAATTAGAAAAGTATTTTAAATACAATATTGATTAAGTAATTAGTAATTAGTAATTAATTACTTTTTTTAAGTAACTTACCCAACACTGGTTAGGACACGCGGTTACAGTATAACCTGCTCACCTAATGTTTACATTCGTAATATTTATATCATTTGCTAATTAATAAACTTATGTGGAACTGAATCTGTCTCATTTTGGAGTTCATATGCTACTCTCCACAGGAGGTCACATTTCGGTCACGAACACATGCTTTCAGAGCCTTTCTGAATGAATGAATGAATGAATGAATGAATGAATGAAATACGCTGTTTTTCACCAAGGCAACCCGGAGTGCAGAAATATAACTGGCTAAACTGGCATTGGGAAGAACATAAACAAAGACAGCGTTCCAGCACGGAAAACACAGTTTCAAAGCAGAATATCTGACTTCAGCATTGTTTTTCAGATAAACAAGAATGTTCACTTGGCATGTTTCTAAAACATCTGCAAACATATTATAATATTGTTATGCTTTAGAAGAGTCACCTTACAAACAGCACCTTTAATGTCAGTGATTTTATTGCTTCAGTTTGTTCTCTTGCTCTGCAGATTCATAAACTAATGACGGAGGCTCAGAGATAATACAATCACTTTCAATTAGTGTAACGACATCCACTTCAAACTCAGGAATACAGGAACAAGTTACTAAGAGAAAAGGGCAGAAAAAAGAGTGAGAAGGACGGAGATAAAGTTGCTCACATTTCAGCAACTCAGCAGAAACAGAAATCACACGGAGGCAGCAGAAATGAAGATGTGGGGAGGGGAAGTGGAGGAGAGACTGAAGGAAAAGGAAGAAAACTGAGCCAAACATGGTCCATGCATTCGGTGCGCTTGATGTTAGATTAATTTAATGGCTGCATTTAATTTTAACAGTAAAAGTACCCTGCAAGAACTTTTGCGTTTGGTCCAGAGCAGCCTTCATGCGGTCTATACCCCTCACCGTGGCTGACACAGACACTTATGCACACCTTAAATTTAGCAATAGTACACATTGTGACAATGCGTAAAGCAAGCTCTATGATTGGTCAGCTTGATAGTGGTGACAAGTGTGGGCAAGACGAAGAGCAGCGAGCCCACTGAAGTGAGTGTTTACAAGTGTGTCCAGTCCCAGTACAGTCGGAAACGTTTGTTTTGTGTTAAATTATGATTAAAATTGGTGCACGTCCGCCGGTTCCTGCCTCTGACTGAGCGAGTTTGAGTTACTAGTACATTAAAGTAGCGTTCAGAAAAAACAAAACACTTGAGAAGAAACCCGACACAGAAGAACGTTAAAACCTACTGCCATCTAGCTTTTTGGACATGTTATTGCAGAGCAACACAAATGCAGAAGTGTAAATGCACAGCTACGCACAAGGCATGCAGTTAAGGCTGATTTATACTTCTGCATCCATTTTGAAGCCACATCTGATCTCTAGTCAATCCTCACTTTGCGCTGCGCTGACGATGAAGCTGTGCCAGAGATGCTTTGAGACGGCATATTATACATTAAAATTATTATTTACTATAAAATATTTGTTTACAGAAGATGGAACAAATGCACTGTTATATTATAATGTTAGAGAATAAAATATTATTTATTTAAGAGTTATTTTATTTAGAAGAGATATTGCTTATTTTCTACTTTTAATATGGAAAACATTACAAATATTAATGTTGTTTCCAAAAGTGCAGGTTATTTATTTTTCACTTTTTTTATAGATGAATTACCATGTTTGTAAACATTCAGGATGCGCGCGGTTAATAATAACAACAACAACAACAACAACAACAACAACAATAATAAAAACAATAATAAATACAAAAATAAATAAAAACAAAAAACAAGTCGTTATCACAAGAAAACAACTTTTTGTTATAGATGTTATGTCGAGATCACGAGATAATTAAGTCGTGATCATGACATAACAAGAGAGAAAAAAAAATTTAATGGATGGCCTCTTAGGATTTCCGTAATTTGAAATATTTCTCAAAATAAAATATATTGTGTTCAAAGGAGAAAAAGGTTTTATTTTTTAGCCAGACACTTAAAAATAATATATTTTAGAGCAGTGAACACAATACCGTCATACCATGAAACCGTGATATTTTTATCCAAGGTTATCAAACCGTCAGAATCTTATACCGGCCCGTGCTTAATCACAACCGGGTTGAAGAAGAAAAAAGTTGAGGAGAAATCGCTAATTCCCTTCAAAGCCAGGTGAGCAAAATGTTCTACCCCACTAAAGCCATCTTTTTCATTATGTAGTTAATAACAAAATAAATACTACGTGACCTCGCGCTGTTTCCATGTCACTTCTCGTATGTGTTCGGTTGTGAGACGTGGTTTGGACAAAGTTGTCGGCGATTCTTCCTTTCAAGAGTTCACACTTAGCTGATGATTGATTATAAACCGTATTTGGCATGCTGACCCAGGAGAGAGCCCTGAGCTCAGAATATCCTCGAGCCTGGGGCTCCCTCCCGTTTAAAGGGCGAGAGGAGAGTTTGAGCTCAGGTAAGTCTCGAGAACTCCCTCGCTTGTGAACATGCTGAGATATATCTGACTAGGTTGCCTTAAGATGCTATTTAAGAGTAGTCGATTTACTTATGTTGTTCCGGAAGAAACCGGAGAACCCAGGGAAAACCCACACGAACACGGGCAGAACATGCAAACTCCACACAGAAACACCGACCGGCTTGGGGAGAGGCCGAACCAGCAGTGTTCTTGCTGTGAGGCAGCAGTGCTAACCACTGGGCCACCGTGCCGCCCTATAGAAGAAGGGGAGGAGTTGGGGTGGAGGGGCGATTCTTCAAGACGAAGATGACCGGAGTAGAAAGCTCTGGGAATTTATAGTGTGTCAGGATTCGTCTGATTGGTGCAATATGCAGAGCTGATGTGGTACCAGCTGTGTTCAATCATAAGCACGTGATCCTCTCCAAATTAGTTTACAAATAAACCCCACATCGTAAAGTCATTCAGTGTGAAACCCCCTGTCGCCGATCCATCAACACAGCAACGACGGAACACTACCCCAGATAGTCACGCAGTGTGAAAACATCTGTGACACCACTACCTGTCAGGGTTCTGCCACTCCTGATCTTCTTAATTCTGGTTTTGGTGGCAGAGTCCTCACACTGGCTCTGTCTAGTCCTCCCTTGTTGTCATTGTGTCTCTGTATGAGTGCCGATTGTGGGCACGCTTGGACCGTGCGCGCTCCCGTTTGATACGGGCGCATGAGGTCTGGGCGTGTTCGCGATTGCGCGCTCTCGTCCTGGTGTTTGTTTGTTCTGTCGGCATTTCATTCTCAGCGTCTTGAGTCTCTAGTTGGTTCTGGTTTGGGATGGCGCTGAAATGAAACATGCGCGCTGCATATGTGTGAGCGCACGGTAAGATGTTTTCATTTTATCGTGTGCTTGTGTGTTGCGTTTAGTCCTCTGTTGTTGTGTTTAGCACGTGGTGTGTGTTTACACATGCCGCGTGCTTATGTCGTCATGTGAGCACGAAGTTAATGAGTTCTCTCATTGGCTGCGTGTTCTAGTCTTTATGTGAGTGCGTGGCTTGTGTTGTCATGCGCTCTCCCGTCTATTGTCTAGCCCCACCCTCCTTGTTAACCTCCTTATTATGTTCACCTGTTTGTTTGTTAATTATTTCTGCTTTAAATTCTCCTCATGTCTGCTGTCCTGTGCCAGTTCGTTGTCGATCATCGTCGTTTCATCGTCAATGATACCCCAGTCTTGTCGTGATCCTGATCCTTGCCAGCCCAGCCCAGTCTAGTTGGTTTGTTTAGTTATTTACTTTTTTAAATGAATGTTTTCCCCCCTCTGGGTTGTTTATTTTGCCTTTTATTTCCTTTTATTATAAATAAAACCCTCATTTTTGCTGCCCCTGAGTCCTCGCTCTCCTTTCTCTACTACCCGAACCGTGAAACTACCTTGAAAATCCTGCAGTCTGAACTCGGCATTAGTTTTGACTATAGGATCGATAACAGTTTTTTTCCAAATTTCAGGAACCCTTTTGTAACATAAGAGACTGTGAAAAAGTGTAATGAAATATTTCAGAAAGCTGTTCCGCACACGTATGTAGCACCAACACACAAATCCATCCCACAAAAGATACTGTATGCGATAACCTTGATGCAGGATAATGCTCGTGCTGAGCCAGATGCTCAATCTGAGGGGGGAACGACAGCATCTCGCCAGCATGGCATGGTACAAGGGCAACGGAGGACATTTGCAGATATAAATACATTAAAATATTGCCTTTAATGACAATGACGCAGACTAAAAACACATGCACACTTTAGAAAGCAGCCTTCTTTTCACACTATTTAATTGCTAGTGATGTATTTATTACAGTATATCTCAGATTGGTTACAAAAGTAATCGATTTTATGGAATATTGTAATAATTATTTGGGAAATGTGTTCACTTATGGATAATTCTTTCCACTGTAGTTATTTTCATTCATTAATTTTCCTTTGGCTTAGTTCTTTTATTTATGAGGGGTTCGCCACAGCGGAATGAACCACCAACTTATCCAGCATATGTTTTACGCAGCGGATGCCCTTCCAGATGCAACCCAGTACTGGAAACACCCATACAACACACCAATGTTGAGTCAAATATGAACAAACACATTGTTGGGTTAATTTATTCAATTTAAATGAAATGACACTTTTTCACACTTAACTTAATGGTTAATGGTTAATGGTTACACACTCAAACACACACACACACACACACACACACACACAGACATACACACAAACTAACACAGACACACAAACACAAAGTCACACACACACACACACACACAAACACAAACTCACATAAATAGAAACAAACACACACACAAACAGACACAAACACACACACAGAGAAACACACACAAAGACAAACAAACAAATACATTCACACAAACACAGACACACATCCACACACACACACACAAGCACAAACACAGAAACAAGCACACACATCCACACACAGAAACGCAAACACAGAAACAAACACACACACACACACAAACAGACAAATACAGACACACAAACACAAACTCACACAAATAGAAATATAAACACACACACACAAACAGACACACAAACACACACACACGAAAACACACGCAAAGACAAACACAAATACATTCACACACAAACACAGAAACACACACACACACACATCCACACACACAAACAAACAGACACAAACATAGAAACAAGCACACACAGAAACACAAACACACACACACACAGACAAATACAGACACACACACACACACACACACACAAACACACACTCACACAAATAGAAACATAAACACACACACAAACAGACACACAAACACACACACACGAAAACACACACAAAGACAAACACAAATACATTCACACACAAACACAGAAACACACACACACACACACACAAGCAAACAGACACAAACACACACAAGACACACAAATACAGACACACACACACACACACAAACACAAACTCACACAAAACTCACATAGAAACATAAACGCACACACAAACAGACACACAAACACACACGAAAACACACACAAAGACAAACACGCAAACACAAGTACATTTACACGCAAACACAGAAACACACACACACAAACACACACACATCCACACAATCACACACAAGCAAACAGACACAAACACACAGACAAACACACACAAGCACACAAACACACAGAAACACTCAAACACACACACTAACAGACAGACTGACACACAAACAAACAGACACACAAACAAATAAACACACAATCAAACATAAAGATAAACACAAAGACACACAAACTCACATAGACAAACACACAAATACAAAGACACATACACCCACACACATGGAAACACAAACACACACAAACAGAAACACAAACACATAAACAAACACATAAATACACACATTGACACACACAAAAAGACACCCACTCAAGCACACACAAACATACATACACAAACAAAACAGACACACAATTACACACACACACAGAAACATACACACACACACAAACACACACACACACACACAACACAGACATACACACAAACACACACACAGAAGCAGAAAGAGCTCCATCAAGTGTCTGAGCGTCTCCAGCTCCACCTGTGAGCAGCAGCGAGTCTGACGTAAGCGAGCCTCCAAACCAGTGTGAGACTCACAGAAAGCTCCAGGACCATCTGGAGACACACAGACCTACTACACCTATAAATGGACACAGAAGATTTGAAGGGACGAGGCTGCTTCATTTACCAAAGCAAGATATCCAGAAATAAAGCCGACGGGAAATCATGCAACATACACTCAAAGAAATCTGCTGCACACAACTTAATTGTTTTAAGTTCAATCCACTTAAAGGGCACATATTTTACCCCTTATTCAAGATTGAAGATACGTCTTGTGTCTCCAGAATGTGTCTATAAAGCTTCAGCTCAAAACACCCATCAGAGTGAATATCACATAGCAACATGTAAAAAGCAATGCTCAGAACACCTTACCTTAACTGCTTAGCAACACCTTGGCAACCACCCAGAACAACCTAGCAACTCCATAGCAACACCTCCGGACACAACCTAGAATACCCTAGTAACTGTATAGCAATATGGAAAAAGCAATATACAAAACACCTTAGCAACTGCATAGCAACACCCCTAGAAACCCAGAATACCCTAGCAACCATATCAATGTAGAAAATGCAATGTACAAAACCCTTTAGCAACTACATAGTGAATATCACATAGCAACATGTAAAAGCAATGCCCAGAACACATTAGCAGTTAGCAACTGCTTAGTAACACCTCGGCAATCGCCCAGAACAACCTAGCAACTGCATAGCAACACCTCTGGACACAACCTAGAATAACTGTATAGCAATATAGAAAAAGCAGTGTACAAATGCCTTAGCAACTGCATAGCAACACCCCTGGAAACAACCCAGAATACCCTAGCAACCACATATCAATGTAGAAAATGCAATGTACAAAACCATTTAGCAACTACAGTGAATATCACATAGCAACATGTAAAAGGCAATGCTCAGAACACCTTAGCAGTAAGCAACTGCTTAGTACACCTCAGCAACCACCCAGAACAACCTAGCAACTGCATAGCAACAC